>JZLH01S0623963.1:35224-48533 GCA_001188425.1 Eucidaris tribuloides | reverse complement strand
TGCGCAAGTGTGCAACAAACACGCATAAACTTACAAAAAATGTGGTAAAAGTGAAGCTAAATTTGTTATTTTCACATTTATTACAATTTTACATAATTTTGTAACCCAGGGTACAGTGCAAAAAAAAAATAATAATTCAGCAAAATGGCGGATTTCTAGTTGGTACCCCAGGGTACCATTTATGTCATCAATTCTCTTGTACATGTACATGTAGTCAGACTTATCCATTCAGTTTATTTTACTTCATGTGGTGGAAGATAGTAGAGGAAAAATCATATTCTTAAACCAAGGGTATATATCCCATACTTTTATTTTTATGATTTATTTCATTTTTTTTCCTTCCTTGTAGTAAAAAGTTAAAGTTGAACATTTTTATTCTTCTAATACGGGCCTTTTACTGTGGATGTACTATGACTAGACTGCATAATTTCCAACATGCACTGACACTCTATCAGTCCTTGATTATAAGCCATGATATTCAGAGCATGATGGGTGAATCATCCACTCTAGGCGTAATCGAACTCTGTGGCGTACATTCTTGCATAATACATGTGCATGCAAATTTGGTATCAAATCCACTGCTTGGATAAAGCACTCTGTTTTCATTACAGATACAATTTAACCCATTGGCTGAAGGAATCTGATATACCATGTAAACAATCTATGGGAATTTCAGGACCTTGGATGCATTGGGTTAACTAATATTCTGGTCATGTGACTTACTGTTTATAAAGATACGGACAGGTGATCACTCCTAATTTAACATTACCTAAAGCAAAACAAAATGATGACTCACCCAGGAATATATTTAACTCTATGGTTTCCCAGTTCCACATGAAATATGCACTGAAATATAGTACACTGTACTGTACCACAGAGATGCATACATGTACATGCATGTGCTAGGGAACCTAGATGCTAGGCATTGCAAGAAATGGGAGCACATATAGGTCTGAAAGTGCAAGGCCATGGCAAATGCACATGAAGCCAAAACTACATTAAAGTGACAGGCTAACATTGTGAAGCTTCAATTTAAAAAATTGTCAAATTTTGATATCTGAACTACATAGTAGTGTTCATATGGACAAATAAACACCCTTGAATACAAAAGTTTGGACAGTTATGCGGCCAATGGCAAGGTATGCATGACTAAGCAATTAAAACTCGGGGCGAGTTTTAATAGCCTAGGTGTACACACAGTAAGTCTATGGGAGGAAATGGGCAAGTGAATCTGGTCAACTTACGATTTTCACTTTTTTTAAAGCACTATATAATCATTTTGAAATACAATTTTTTTCAGGGCTTCATTTTTTAGACCTTATCAAAGACACTGGTAGCATGGGGAATCATGTGGCTCAGATTTTTTTAACTGTGGTAAATGTTAACCAATACCTTCAAAGATGTTCTATGATCTGTATACATGTAATACCCACATATAATATCAAAATAAATATATAGATTAATAAATAAATAAATAAATAAATAAATAAATAAATAAATAAATAAATAAATAAATGAATAGATAAAACAAATAATGAAATTCGTGAAGCAGGGTTGGAAGACTGAAATACTGGTAAGTGATTTTAGTTAGCATAAATCATTTTCTAAATCTTGATTTGAATCAGTGAATGAAATAATTGATTAATTTAAAACACAGTTTACATTAAAACTCAGGTGTGTGTGTGTTGTGTGTGTACTGTGTGCGTGTGAGTGTGTGTGTGTGTTGTTGTGTGTACTGTGTGTGTGTACTGTGTGTGTGTGTGTGTGTGTGTGTGTGTGTGTGTGTGTGTGTGTGTGTGTGTGTGTGTGTGTGTGTGTGTGTGTGTGTGTGTGTGTGTGTGTGTGTGTGTGTGTGTGTGTGTATCATGTACATGTATATCTCAGGAGACCAGACCATGACTTTACATCCAAGCAGAAGATCAACAGGTGTTTGTAACATTAACTGCTGCAACATTGGGCAAGAACAAACGCCAACACACAGCTTGGAGGGCTGGTGTGCTTTACAGAGAACTGACTGTCTGTCATATAACATTTGATATGTTTGGCAATACACCAACTGTTTCAAGGTTTAGGAAAACAATAATTTATCTGAAATCTGTGAGGAAGAGAGTTTATCAATGGTCCGGGTCAAAATATCTTCTCTTTTTATAAAGATATAACTAGAAATGCAGCTCAAGGGGTTTGATTCAAATAATGTTGATCTGAATGATCTGTAACAAATTTCATGAAAAAAAATCTAAGCATTTCTAAGAAAAATCTTAATCAGGAAATTTCAAATTATTTAATAAACAATGTCACAAAGCAAAGCAGATAGTGACATCAGACAGAGATACCATTTCACATAACCATGGAGGTAGAAGAGAGCAGTCCACTCTCGTTATAAAAACACTGATATAACAAAATTTCATCATCAAGAAGTAAAATCTCTGGACCCTTATCTTAAATTACTTTTGTATTCTATTGTTTTTGCAACCCTGATATAAAGAAATTTCATTATAAAGAAAATATTTCAAGGGTCCCAAGCACTTCTCTATAATGAGAGTGCACTCTCCTCTACCTCAATGACATAACTGATTGATCAATTTTTTAGCATAATGGTATATCGTTTTTTGTTAGGGTTTTTCAGTGGGGGGGGTGTTCACAGTAACATACATGTACAAAAATATGCATACAAAACAATAGCAAACACTTTTTAATCTGATTGTATTCATTTCCAGTAATTAAGGTAGAGAACAAAAGTATTACAGCAAATACATGTATCTTTTGTTGTTGTTAACATACATGTACGGTACCAGACATGCCTAAAATGCCTGAAGTGATCATTTGTGATTCCATAACTTTAAATCAAGAGTTACATGTACATGTACTACCGAAATACAATCAGCCTTGGACTGCCTCTGCAAGAACAACACAAGTATCGAGTGATGGGCTGGACGCGCTCCAATGATGTGAGATGCAAGTCCAGCTTTCCAGCTGATCCAATACTCTCATCATATACTGTATGAATGGTATCTGAATCGAATAGCTCCACTCCTGTGTCTAACTTCACCATTGTCTGATGGACATTTTGATAGGAAATTTTGTGACAATTTTGAATACTTCGAAAACAATTATTAAAAAAGAATTGCTTAAAGTGCATGTTTAGTTTCAGCATAGTTTTGTTATTTGAAAGCTTTATGCCCAAAGGTCATATCACACCAATAACAGATTCTGAATGTCTTTCGTTTTTTTTTATTATTGAAAAATTTTGGGGGGGGGGGGAGACCCCCCCGAGATTTTCAACTACATTTTACAGTACAGCATCCAAAACGTTAATAAGGTGTTAAGGAAATCTAAATCATACCTCGGCAGAAAGATAAGACTCTGATCTTTCTGCTGAGGTATAATTTAGATTACCTTAACACCTTATACTGTACACTTTGGATGCTATACTGTTAAATATAGTTGAAAATCTCAGGGTCCCCCCCCCCACCCCGAGATTTTGCATTAATTAATTAATAAAAAAACGAAAGACTTTCAGAATCTGTTATTGGTGTGATATGACATTTGGGCATAGAGCTTTCATACTAAAAAAAATAAAAATCGCCAAAAGTAAACTTGCACTTTTAACTATTTTGTTACAATTTGCCAACTTATTTTTTTCTGCCAGCAACACATGCTGGCAGGTACAGCTGGGATAGCAATGCAATGTTGATTCTGTCAATGCGATCTAGATAAAGGTAGCTAGAAATGTACATTTGAACCCTCTTATTTCTCAGATATTTGTCTTGCATGATCAGTATATAAGATAAAAGTATTCTGTATGAACTTATGAAGGTTTATAGAAAGATCAAGTCAATAATTTTGTGAGTTGTAAAATACTGCAGTAGTACAACAGTCTACATTTTATTTGATGAAAGTACATGCACATGCAATTCCACCTGTTGACAATGACATGATTCTATGTCACTGCATGATTTTGCAATATCAAATCAAAGTCATTTGATATCAATTCATCACCACTCCACTCTCTGCCACCATCAACTATCACTCCATATTGTCTTCATAAATATAATTATCATCATTTCATTATCATTAATTTCAGTACCATCAACAGTCATCATAGATATCATTATCATCATTATTTATCATCACAATCATTATCACTAGAGCTGTATCATTCCAGATATTTCCAAACCTTTCATGAAAACCGGTTGGTTTTGGTTAACGTAAAAACAATATTTCAACATCCTTCTCTGAAAAATAGTATTCTTTTTCCCTGAAATAACCATGCAAACATGCTAGCATTCAAGGTAAAATTAATATTTTTGCTTTTCAACCATTGCTTACTGGTCAAATATTTGTACATGTACAGTGTATAACAATGGAATTACTTCAACTTTGTCATCATATCAACATCTTTTTCCAAATACTTAGACAAAAAGTGACTATGTTTTTGCAGCAAAATAACACAAAATGGTTAACTGAAACCAAAAAATTTAAAACGGTTTTACCATCGGTTACAGTCGGTTAACCTTTTAGATAAACCACTAATCATCACAATAATCATCAATCACCTTCCTACTCATTATTGCCATCATAATCATTGACACTGACATTTCATGAAGATCAAATTCACTACTTTGATGAATGATGATACAATTACATGGACAACATGTACTAAATGACGGAAGATGTACAGTAGTCATCATCATCTCCATCATCATCATCATCATCGTCGTCATCATCAGCATCTCTCATCATCATCATCACCACCAACATAATCACCATCATCCCCATTATCGCCATCGCTTTGGCAATACCGGTAGTCTAAGACCCGATTTACACCAAGCTTTTAGGCCGCGAGGCCCTCCCCGATTTGGGACCACCTCTGGAGGTAGTCTCGGGCCGGCCTATATTCGGTGGAAATGGAAAGGAGGCCTCAGGCCCCCAATTTGCCACGCGATGCGGCGCTGTTACGTAATACATAATGCTCAAACAATACCCGGACTGTACTTCCGGTGTATGTACATGTAGCGTGCAGGTAAACCGTGAATCAAACCATAAACCAACCATCGTAAATTTGAAGAAAGACAACAAAATACATGACCTATTACATCCGTTGTAGGTATCCTTTTTTTTTCTTTATACAGTAATGTTGTACAAACTAATTATGTTAAAAATATTGCTGTTTACTTCACAGTCTCATTCCAACATTTTTTTAATCGACTCTCTTACGAGAGATTTATGTAGGGATGTTACACATGCAACGTATATTAACGAATTGCGCACGAAAAATACTGCTTTCTTTTACACCAATGATACGGAGACACAATGCGACGAGTTTTGGAAAAGGGGCCTAATATTTGGTGTAAATGCACAAAATTGCGGGCCTCGGGCCTCCAATTTAGGCTGGCCCGAGGCCGGCCTCGGGCCGGCCTTTTGGTGTAAATCGGGCCTTAAATTTCCCTTTTCAGTTCAAGGAACTGTTATCATTCACCACATTACCACTTTAACAACCAACAGAACGATCTTACTTTTTTTTCTCTTTTTTTTTGGGGGGGGGGAATATATTGTAATACACATTCATTAGTAAACAGTGTTGGTGAGTCCCAGCAAGGTATTTAATTTATCACCACCACTGGATTTCCCACTTTGTGGGGTTGGGTCCTTTATTTCCTCAATTCCTTGACAGCCCTTCTCCGACCCTATCGGTTTGTATGTCTACCTGGGTGAGACTGAGACCACATATGTATCTGTTCTATGCTATTGTCTTCTTCCACAATTTTTGCAGGGTCTTCACAGGGTTTTGAACCAGACATATTCAACATTCACAGCCTTCTGCAGTCAATGGATTTCCTCCTTCCTCCTTGTTCACATTTGCATATTTTCCACCAGACTGATACATGTAGGTGAGTCATAAGTACGTTACATCACTACACCTTCTGGTACTATTACAGCAAAATATTAATCCCCCTCCCCCACCCCCCCCACCCAAAAAACCCCTTCCTAATTCTGTCAGAACATAAGGTATGCTTATTTAATAAGGGTTGAGCCGCTTTGGTAAATCACGTTTGAGACAGATCCTGAATGCCCCATGGGATGCCTTCTGTCTAACCTCCACATTAACGGACACCTTGCACACATGTCTTACTGTATATACGCCTCAAAATAGAGAATATACCGCTAGCATCCCACCATTAATGATCCCCATTCTTCATTTTTTTCTTCATCTCCCACTCCGGTCTATCTTCCAGGGAGGCGACCGACGTACGTAATGCATCGCTCGTGACGGTAGCGTGCCGTGCGTCATTATCCAGCTGTGATATTGGGAAGATTTTCGCCCCGGGCCAAAAAATTTCGCCGACGAGACAGCGGGTAAACGAGATGCTCATTTGTCAAAGGAGATCGACATCAGATTTCTATAGCATTATTGCATGATACCTAAGCATCCAGGCCCAATATTTTCTGCCACAAGACTGATCAAGACTTCATGAGTTCATCTAATTTTAACCCATACATGTAGCTACATGTACAATGTACCTACAGGTTTTATCTAATCTATAAATTAATTTATTGATTGACAGGAAGATAGGTTTGATCACATCATTTTTATCAATTTAATTATTGATCGCCTTATACATATAAGTGTGTACTAGTACCAAATATTTATTTGATAGATTGATTTGATGATCGTGATACACTAAAAATAACACATTTAAGCCAGTTACAGCATATAAATGCAAGAATTGTGGGCAGAGACAAAAGAGCACATGACATAATGAATGCTAGTGTAGGTGTAGTGGAGGTGTCATGATATTATTATTTTTAGAAAAACATCATTGAACTCCATTTTTGTCAATTGCTTTTGTGGGGGAGTTTGACTACTTTTACAGAGCTTATTGCAGTCAAGTTCATCATTCTAAGGTGACTGGAAAGTAATGTTAGATCACCTTTCCTTAATAGGTTTTTTCCCTCTTAACAGTTTTTAAATGCCCGACGTGGGCACTGATTTTTACATTTCACATCAAATTTCGATAGGCAATTCATCATCTTGGCATTTACAGAGATTCTTTCCCTCACCGACAACTCTTCAGTGGCATGGAAAATGGCCCATAGCACCACCAACGCTGTACACAGTTAAAGCCCTTTTTCCAAGCAAACTGCCAATTCCCAGAAGAGACTTTTGGCTTGAAAAAATGCAAGCACAAAGCATTATCCATTTGTCTCTCTCAAGAAAGAAAATATTTCATATCGGTGATCCTTCAAATGCAAATTTTCACATTTTTTTATTTTTCTGTCTCTCGCTGTTGGAACTTGAGCTTACTCAGACATGATCCCCTAAATGTCAGAAATGGTTTGTGAGTTACTAAGTGCTAGGCCCAAGGGCATGGACATGCTTGAAATGTCAAAAAAAGAAGAAGATAAATATTATAAAATTTAATGGAAATACTAGGACAGTACAATCTGATTTTAATAATACAGAGAAAGAAAACACACACACATATTAACCTGTGGGATACGGGAATTACATAAACTCGGAAGCCTGTGACATGATTGGGAGAAGTTGATATGCTTCAAAAAGAATCAAACACATTCAAACATCAACTTCATTTGTTGTGTGCCTGAAAAAGGCTGCTAGCACCATAGACTTACATGTAGGACAGTACATGTACTAAGGGCCTTTGTCCATGAGCATGATGATACTACTGGAGTGTTTCTCCTGGCTGTAAGGATTTGTCTTCTTTAATTGAGGAGGAAAAAACATGCATCTAGCATGATGACCATGATTGAAATTAACCCCTCCTCCACAAGAAATTTGGCAGCCACAGTGAACACAGATGGAAAATGTTCAAAAGGACTTTAAACATACGAAATTTTCACAGAAGAAGTGTTGAACAATGTACTTGATTCATGAGAAGTTTCATCCAAAAATAAGGACTGCATCCAATCCTACATGTATTTTCCTTTAACATCAAATCTTGGTAGCTTTATCTTTAAAAGAAATCACTTGAAAAATAATGACATCTCTAATGGACTACTTTCAGAATAAATTTGTCCTCGTGTATTTAATGAAAGCACCGTCTCCATCTACATGCACATTGACAAGCAGATCTCCATCAAAAACTAGAATATTTATCATTTGAAGGTGAATCTTCCAACGTGTCAGCATTAATGTGGCCGCGGTGAACATTAATGAGGTTCGTTTCTGCCTGCGAAATTGAATTATGGATGAAAGTAATGCGTCCATTCACGTGGACGCGTCTCCCGAGGCGCTCGCGGCGTGATGACTACAAATTGAGGAGGAAGAAGAAAGTAGGGTGATAGAAGGGTGGATTTGAGACAGTGAGGTATCGAGATGAAACTTGAGCTGAAAGTGCAGGGCACAATAAGAGAGGAAGGAGTATGGAAGGAAAATAAGAAGCAGGACAAAAAAGAATGTGAGGATGATGGTGGGAGGGATGTGGAAAGTGATCATGATGGCAATGGCAGTGGAACAAAGGATGAAGTGAGATGCCTAACTCACAAGATGGTGAACAGTCACATGTAATGGAAACTTGAGATGAGAATGACATGAGCAACATAAAATAGGGCGACAGGAATTAAAATAGACTCAAGATAAGGATGACAATGAAGAAGGAGAGAAGAAAATAGAACAAAGAGAAGCAGGAGAAAGAGGAGCAAAGAGACAAGAGGAGACAAAGGAGGAGAGGTAGGAGGAGGAGAGGAGAGAAGGAGGAGGAGGAGGAAGGAGGAGGAGAAGGAAGAAGAAGGAAGCAAGAAGAAGAAGAAAAGAAGAAGAAGAAAGAAGTAAGAAGAAGAAGAAGAAGAAGAAGAAGAAGAAGAAGAGAAGAAGAAGAAGAAGAAGAGAGAAGAAGAAGAAGGAAGAAGTAAGAAGAAGAAGAAAAGAAGAAGAGAGAAAGAAAAGAAGAAGAAGACGAAGAAGCAAGAGAAGGGTGCAGGAAAAGAAGAACATGATGATTAAATTAAAAAATGCATGAAGAAGAAAGAAGTAAAATATTATCTGATGACACAATGAGAAATGAAGGAATGATTAAACCGAGACGGCAAAGTATTAAAATGATTTAATTTGAGCTGAAATTGCAGGACACAATAAGAGAGGAAGGAGAATGGAAGCGGGAAATAAGAATCAAGAAAAGAAAGACTATAGGATGACGGATGATGGTGAGGAAGAATGGGAAAGTGCATGATGATGGCCGAATGCAGTGGAACAAACGATGAATGTGCATGCTTTAACTCAACAAGATCTGAACAGTCATTGAGTTGAAACTTGAGATGAGAGTGCAGGTGCCAACACAAAATAGGGGGAAAGGAGGGAAAATAGAATAAGGCATAAGTGGTAGATGATGAAGAAGGTGGACATAGCAAATGATGAAGCGGAGGAGAGAACAACAATAAACAAGAAGAAAGGCACAGAGGAGAGAAGTGAGAAGGAGGAGGAGGAGCAAGAAGAGATAGAAGGAGAAGAAGAGAAGAGAGAAAGAAGAAGAAGAAGAGAGGGATTAAATAAGAAGAGAAGAAGATGATGATGTGATGATGTAGATAAGAAGAAGCAAGAAGAATAGGAACAGAAGAACAAGGAACAAGAACAAGACAAGAACAAGAACAAGAAGAAGAAGAAACAACAACAACAACACGACGTTTACATATAGGAAAAGGGAAGAGGAGGAAGAAGAGGAAGAAAGACGAGGAAAGGAGTCAGATGAAGATGAAGAAGGAAGAAAAAAATCATGTAGCGATCGATGAGAGAGGCATAAAAAGATTGGATAAACGAGATGTCAAAGCAGTACAATAAATATATGAGATTAGGAGCTGGCAGGGTAAAATAAAGCAATGAGAATGGAAAGAAGATCAGCGGGTTTTTGTATACATGTCCCCACATTCAGCACAAAAATGTTAGAAAAAGGAGAGGGTGGCCATAATAAGAAGTATGCAATAGCAACCAACTGTAAGGAGAAATGATGCTGACTATAAATGGTGATGATAATGATGGGATAAAATGGTAGTGAGAAGATACTAGTAGCAACCAGGAGTGATGTATTACGAATGTTCACATCATGAAGATGTTTAGAGATGAAGATAACAGATCTGACTGAAAAGAAGTGATGCAATGGTATAAAGGACAATGACAATGAAAATAACCATATAGTACAGATATGTGTGGGGAATGGGGGCTGATGATTTACGATTAGAACCGATTATCATGACCTCAATAGTGTGAACATATAACAGTTATAATTAAAAGCATACAATGCATTACGATCTAATTGCTCCCAACGCATCCCAGAGACTTTGCTCCAAACGGCCAAGCGATTTTTTCCGTAGTCGTAAATTTAATAGGAAACTAGGTACATGTTATGTAGAGTAGAATAAGAATTTACAGTCAGGTATTGCGCGAAAGACCCGTGGGAGGATGATGCTTGCAAGGTAAACACCGCTCCTTGAATCTGGCACGTCGGGAGGAGACGGATAATTTTTAATTGCATAAAATTCATTGACTGATGGCCCACAAACATTTTGAAGGCAGTGTATAGCAGGATAATTAGTCATCTGCGCGTCTATAAAGCGAGCGCCTGGCTTTTTTTCTTAACCTCATATTACACAGACTGCGGCACAACTGCACAGAAATTGCATTGAGATAATCTGAGGGACGGTACTTGAAAGTATAAAGGGGCAATATAATGACCAAATTTTTCTGTTTATCGCTCAAATTCTGGTTTTTTCTCTGCCTTTTACAAATGTCAAATTCTGTTTTTCTCCATGCTTGTATTTTGCCCATTTTCCGACTTAAAATTTTTGTTGCGAAGCAAATCACATGTCATAAGCCTTGCCAGGCACAAGGTGGTTTTGATTTGTATTTGGGACAGATTTACAGTAACACATGATAAATTCTTTGGCCTTTGTTTATTCCTTTTGGTAAAATTAGTTAAGTTTTACTCAATAAAATATTTTCTTAATTTTACTTTTAGGCATGTTTTTTTTTTCTTTTCATTTTTGTTCAAAAATTTTTGTTTTCCGCATTATACATGTACCTGCAAATTTCTCGTGATTTCCTGCGCGAAAATCCGTAAGCGGAAAAATCCGCGTCTTCTAGACAATTTACATGTAGACTCAGATATGCAAGTCTGCCCAGAGGACTCCAAATCTCCCCCTCCCCTGAAAAAAAAATTACTGTTACATGTACATTTTGATGAATGCATGAAATGTATGCAAAAGTGTGATAATGTTAGCAATGGTAGCATATTTTTGATAAAACTCTGTGTACATTATGGATAGACTTGTGTGTCTGAAGCAGGGTGGGGGGAAGGTCGGAAAGAAGGGGGAGGGAGCGTGGGACAAAAAGTAGGGGAAGGTCGGGATAAGAAGGGTAGAGGGAAGGTGGAAAGAAGGGGTAGCCGGGAAGGTGGAAAGAAGGGGAGGCCGCAAGGTGCCGCGCAAAGAAGGGGAGCGGAAGGTGGCGAAAGAAGGCGGGAGTCGGAGGAGGCGAGAGGTGGCGAAAGAAGGGGGAGCGGGAAGGTGGGAATAGAAGGCGGGAGGGAAGGTGGGAAAGAAGTGGGCTAGGGTGAAGGTGCGGAAAGAAGGGGTGAGCGGGAAGGTGGGAAAGAAGGGAATGGGCGAAGGTGGGGAAAGAGGGGAGGGGAAGCTGGGAAAGAAGGGGGAGCGGGAAGGTGGCGGCGAAAAAAGGCGGAGGGAAGATGGGAAAGAAGAGGAGGGAGGTGGGAAAAGAAGGGGCGAGTGGAAGATGCGGGAAAGAAGCGGCGAGCGGGAAGGCTGGGAAAGAAGGGGGAGGGGAAGAATGGGAAGAACGGGGTAGGGGCAGGTTCGGAAAGTAAGGGGGAGTGGAAGGTGGTAAAGAAGGGGAGGGGAAGGATCGGGAGCGAAAGAAGTGCGCGCGGAAGGTGGGAAAGAACGGGGAGGGAGAAGGTGGGAAAGAAGGGAGGGAAGGTGGGAAAGAAAGGGAGGGAAGGTGGGGGGAAGAAGGGGGAGGGGAGTGGAGGGGTGGGGGTTTCCTCCGTGTTGCATCACAAATGACAGATAAGACAAAACTGAAACACAGCACGTACCTGTTATGGAGCAGTAAAGTATGGCATTGAAGCGTGCGCATACCATAATTAATTTGTATATATCTGCCCCCTCCACCTTTTTTGTTCCATTTTTTTCCCAAAGTAGAACTTACAATATTCTGGCTGATGATCTCAGTTGGCCATTTGTATTTACTAAACCTGTGGCTGCTCTGGCACTGTAGACATAGTAATAATGGAATCCTCAGGATGCTGGGCATGGCTGTAATGGTGGTCTCGACAAACCTACAAAACCGTGGCATCAGCCTGCCTTATTGAATATTCCCACTATTAAACCACTTACCCTCTCCCATCCATCTGTATGGAAATATCCTTGTGCATTGCACCTCTACGCCTGAAGGAAGCTAGGTAAAATTTTGATGCACCGATGAACCCCATAATCACCACAGTTAACTGTGGAATATGAAAAACAGCGGCCGCGACGATCAATTGCATTAACATGCCAGGTTTCGCATGAATTCTATGTTTGCATTTTTATGTAGGGCAGTGTTGATGGAAAGCCACAATGAATGCTTGATGGTTACGCTGGTTACCCGGGGGCCAACCAATTTTTATTGCATTCGACTTAAAGAATAGTTTTTTCCACAAATTTCAGCCCAACTGCAGCCATATTGTATTATATGGCCTTTTTGACCTGATCTTTAGCAAGGAAAATACCTGTACAGGTTATACATGTATCTTATTGATCAGTAACAATGTTCATTATGGAAAGAGCGTTTCATCATTTTGTTCAAATTGAAGACAAAAGTGCTGTCTATATGATGATACTTTTTAACTGTATAGTACAGAGAGTACAGAAGAGAGCATTTACATCAATTTAAATGGCGTTGATATTCATAACATATCACAGCATATGGCTCTAAATGCTTCAACAATTCTGAAAGGGAAGGAAGAACAAGTAGGGCCTACATGTACATCTCTGACTGTTCGATAACAGGATAGCAGAGTCAATGGTTGTCCTGCACCAACTTGCATAATTCAAATTTTGCCGCATTGGTTTCGTTAAGAATACTCTGAAACGAGATTCGCCGCGACGCATGTTGCGAGTAGTACTTGATCATGATATACAGCTTGCTGTGGATTGAACCAGAGCAAGCATCATTATACTTGCATTGCATACCGCTGGGTGAGATGACCTTTTCCTCAAACAGGCATATACAGTTCCGCGGAACGTTTTACATTTTAATAGCGAGAAGGTTTCCCCAACATGAATGATGGAATTATCT
>JZLH01S0623963.1:0-16603 GCA_001188425.1 Eucidaris tribuloides | reverse complement strand
GATTCCTCATTCTCATATATTTTGTATGTATAATTTGCATACCGTATGTCATTTTTATTGTTGTCTTTCATTGTGGTAAATGTTTTATGTTTGTTTTAAGTGTCTTTTTTATATGATGAATGAAATAAATGAAATTGAAGTTGAAATCTTCGTCACAAGGTCTATGGGAAATGCTTAATAAACAAAACATCTTCAATGGGTAAAAATATACTGGATGAGATAAAAGAAAAAAAAATCATCTTCCTCCATGGTATGATAACAATCCAGAATATCCCTCAAGATACTCAAGACAAACTGAAGTACCAAGACATAACATGCCTGGTAGGCTAAGACTCTTTGTGTATTTGAAGTTTCATTGATGCGTGCAAGAATTGATGGATGGAGAGTACATGAAGACAGATCTTACTATACTGAAAAAGAAATTTTCCCTGGAAGACTAGGATGAGAAGAAAGATGGAGGAAAATGCCATTCAGTGCTCAGGAGAACAAGATCAACATCTCACAAAACCACTATAAATCACAGAGAACCGAAAGATGCTGTTGCCGTGGAATCCACAGGCTAATGTAAGCAAACTCTCCTCATCTACTGTTTAGTCCTACTTCCTGACTCAGTTTTCATTTTTTTTAAATCTCTCTGTGTCTAGCGCTCTGTCTCTCGGATACCCATTTTATACTGCGCATGACTTTTAGCCCGCTTCTAAAGCGGGGTAACTTCAGCTCGGGATAAGGTGTTTTATACTGCCATTCTCAACTACCCATGTTGCTTGCGAGACTGGAGTAGTTGTCATGGTAAGGTAACCTATATATCATAATTTTTCATAATTTTGTGATATACATGTACATGTACTATCAATTTTTTCAAGGCCGAATGTGATTTTTAGTGTTACATAATAGAAAATTGATTTGAATTTCATAAACGAGTTATTATCATGAAATATTTCAATTTTTGGTCTTCAAAATGGTGTATAACTTCATATCACAATAAAAAATACATGTATTTTGAAATATTTTTTCAAAAATAAACTACATAAAAATCCTGAATTTCTGAAAAAAAAACCTCAGCAGTGCGGGGGTTTTATGGCAACCACAAATCCCTCCACAGTCACCTTGCAAGATTGTCAGAGCTATTTGGGACCTGTTGCATAAAACTTTTACCAGAAAAAAACAAGTTTTTTCTTCCTGTGGGAAACTCAATGGTAAAGTTATGCTATTTCCATTTTACCAGATCAATTTACTCTGGTTAAAGTTTATGCAACAGGCCCCAGGCGTCCTGGAGATTCATTTTTAATAGATTCAATTTAAAGATGAATTTTGAAGTGAAAAAATGTTTATGCAGGCAACAAAATCCGAACACAGCAAGCCAGTTTGCAAAAAACAGGTCAAAGCCAATAGCAACTTCTAAACGAAAATACAAGTTCTAAAAATCTGCTATTTGACACAAATAAAAAGAGATGATGCTTACTACTGACATGGACATAATTTCAAAAAGTAATCTAAAAGGTTACAATACAGAAATTACATTTTGAGTGGTAGCAAGGTCTGATGAACTTATCTTTATCATTGCCCCTAGCAAAGATTAGAGGACGAAAATACATGTACACATATCATTCCTACTTCTGTATTAAAGAAAATATTCCTACTCAGATCTGCATCAAATGAGATTGTGCAGCTGGGTTTTATCCAAATAATATCACTGTTGTCATAATTATCAAACTTCTATTCAGCTGATATGTTTTTATTCATTGTTGGCAAAAATAATTGGCTCAGTTAGAAATTCAGTACACTGTGTGTGTGTGTGTGTGTGTGTGTGTGTTTGCCGTATGTATGTGCGTGTCTGTGAGTACTTTAAGTGAACTTGCATTAGAAAATGGGAACCCATCTATAAATGCAACTAGTGGTCACTACCAGTACATAAAAAGTATTAAAAAAGAAACAGAAAATAGAAGTTTAAAAATATGCTTCTGTTATTGCAAATGATACATTTTGTGAATGTAATGCAATTACAATTCATTTTTGTATTGATGGCTTGAAAGGGCTTGTAGAAAAATAACACATTGCATTTTGCCCGAGGCATCGTCAATACCGATTCTATTAAACACCTTAACAGCGTACTAACATTTCAGGTTTCTTCCCAGCTCAGTAACGGATACAGATATTCGCTACTCTCGCTGGGTAACAAAATTATATTCCGCGAAAAATAATATATCTATCCATTATTCAATTTTGCCAATATCATGTGCGACACAATTAAATACAGTATAACATGCCGCCAAACATGTTATGGGCACCCGAGTATGAATTTCAATTTGATTCCGGTTGCTAGTCTAGAGTGGCAGGCCCACGGGTGTGAATTTCGCTGGGATAATTTCTAACGCATGAAATATACATGATATCTTTGCCGCGATCATTTACCGGCACCATAACGACTCTCCTGGTGTATTTTTGGAAACTTTTTTTGCGGTGTTTTCGTGCAGCATGATTGCTAGAAAGGCTAAATATAAAATGGGCAGAATGTTAAGTTAATTTGGAACTAGGATAACAAAATAAATATTGTTGCAAAACACTGAGCATTGCGATGAACTTTCCTTTAGTGGCATCATTTTTATGAAACGTTGCCATTCCCACCCTTGTTCATAAACAGTGTATGCATGAAATTTTCCAAATAGAAACTGCAAACCTGTCAACAATATTATTATGAAGAAAAGGAT
Source organism: Eucidaris tribuloides (assembly GCA_001188425.1). Classification (NCBI taxonomy): domain Eukaryota; kingdom Metazoa; phylum Echinodermata; class Echinoidea; order Cidaroida; family Cidaridae; genus Eucidaris; species Eucidaris tribuloides. The sequence goes on along the minus strand of JZLH01S0623963.1, from coordinate 13,895 downwards.
TCAGTATCAAATTCTTGGGATAGTTTGTCAATCAATTCAAGTGTATTCACAGTATTAAATTGTTGTGATACCTTTTTTTTAAATCAATAGGAATGTTTATTTCCAGACCAATGCACCACAAATTAGGCTCAACTAATTTTCAAAACCCTGAATAACGATCCATGCAACCACTGCACATTGTCATATACACGCACCTGCGTATGTTAATACTTGAAAGCAATTTTTGATGAATTATCATCTACTACTCATGCTAATTTAAATCTATACTTGATATCAATCCAAGATCTGCCATTTATAAGGGTGATAATCACTACAATTGCTCAAATCACTCACTGGATATTTGCAAATACAGTAAAGGCTAAAGTATGGAAGGGTCCGAGCCAAAAATAGTAAACCTAGAAGCTAAATTTTCAAATTGAAATTTATGTGGACACTTGTATATCATATGAAAGCAGAGAATCTGTAGTTTTTGGAAAAGTAGGAGTCTTGTAATGATCACGTTCCAATTTCTGGTAAAACTGCATTTGAAATGAGAAGAGCGCCCTCACAGCGCGACGGGACGGAAATAATATAAATTCAATATAACTAAATACCCAAAGAATATTTTGAAGATTTAAGTTTACAGATGGAATGCCCTATGAAATAATATTTATTCAATGATATTGGTATTGGTATGTGTTTTGCACATTTGGGTTAAAAAATCAACTTTTTGGTCAAAAAACTGATTTTGGCCTACTCGAGTGCAATAATTTTAGATTTTTTTGTGGTAAAATGGAGTTTTTTCTGTTAGCTCCTCCAACAGCATCAATGATTAGTGTCTTAACATCTGTGCCATCAAATTATACTCTTTCTCAATTTTAGGAAAATAGTATTTTAACTTTTTTTCGGGGGCGTCTCCGGATCGCGTTTTGGGGTTTTAGCTCTATTTTGAGAAGTGCAGAATATGCATGGCATTGTCCTGATGTAACAAAGAATGAGAAATTAGACAAAATGAAAAATGTCCATTATTTATCAAACTTGACACGAAAACAATACTCCACAGCAATATAAAGCTCGACAACCAGTTCCGTGCCATGGTAACAGTACAATAACTTGCCATGGTTTGGGAGAATAATTGAGAAATCTTATGTCTTTTTGTTGCAATCTGAGTTCCCTCTTAATAGGTTATATTTCATTATGTTCATGGTGGTTGCATAGATATGAGTCAAAAAAGTATTACTTTACAACACAATAATACAAAAATTAAAACCTACTTTGTTTCTGTTTCTTTAAAAAAATGTTGAATGAACATGTCAAATTCCGTCCGTCGCGCGAGGACGGAATTCTGACCTCGTGTACAAAACGAATGGGGATTTTTTCAAAGTGGTCATTAAAATTTTTATTGACATTACAGGATAACTTATTCAATCCCATTACATTTGACAGGGACAAAGACCAATATTTTGCTAAAAGGAAGAAGCTAAAAACAAAAACAGAACTTTTGGTCAGAATCCCCATTTGTTTAATACAATGGTACAAAAATTCCGTCCCGTCGCATTCCGTCCCGTCGCGCGACGCAAGTTGATAATTTTTTTCAAAAAAAGATATGTGGCGGGATGAGACCTTAACTTTACATGTGTAAGTCATCCACACAGAAGTAGCTTCCAACATAATAAGGCATGGTCAGTGTTGGTCATTTACTTTGATAGAATATAACTCTGAAAAAGGTTCACAATTATACATGATTCTATCGTTCCGTCCCGTCGCGCCAATAAAAAAAGCTGTTGCCATGGAAACATAATAGTTGTCAACTATGTTTTTATTGTGATTCTTTTCTTTGAGAGATAGTTAATATGTGTCCACCAACATCTAGCATATAACATTTTTACTTCATGAAATATAGGAAAAAATCTCTATCAATTCCGTCCCATCGCATTTCTCTGATTTTTGGCTCAGACCCGGAAATAATATGATCATGAAATCACTACACTTAGCTACAAAATAGTTATTTCACTAGATTACATATATCTCTTCTTATTTCCTTTTCTCTTTCATATCTAACCCTTTCTCTGCCATCTTTTATCTCTCCTTTCTTCTTTTTTCTTTTTATCTCTCCTTTTCTTTTTCAGCTTCTTCTTATCCCTTCATTTTTTCATCTTCTTATCTCTCCATTTCTTCTTCTCATCTCTCTTTTTCTTTTTTATCTCATTCATACATCTCATCAGCTCTTTCATCTTCTACTTACTTTATCTCTCATTTTCTGTTTATACTCCTTCTTGTCTCTCATTTTCTATTTCATTGTCTCACCTCTTACAGCTTCCTTATGGCTGGTGATTAGCTTGCGGCAAGCATAATGAGTGATCACAAGTTTGTGTTCGGTATTTCTTGCTAATTGCTTGCAAACAACTTGCTTTTAAAATATCTGTACGGTCCTTTGAACGCTTGGGAGGACATACGGTGCAGGCACACAGGCTTCCAAGCAACAAAAATATCTCCTGCATGCTTGCAAGCTACATGTAGTTTAAAGTTCACTGCAAGCTTGCTGGCTTGCGGGATTGATTGCCTGCGCGCTTGCTTGCAGGATTGCCAGTTGGCACAATAGCAAAGTTGCAGGCAAAAATTCTTGATTTTTGATTGTATGAAATATTTCCCTAAATATATATTTTGCGAACTGCATGCAAGTTGCAAGATATTGTTGCTAGGTAGCCCCTATTTTACATGCTCACTGCTCACTAGTCGCAAACTACATGTAGTGACTTTGTAATAGCTTATCAATTTTTCTGTAAAGGTACATTTACACACACTGACACATACACAAAATCTGTGATTTATTGGAAATTGGCTAAACCATATTCGTCCTGCCTTTGGTTAATTTTGTGGCTAGCTAGCTTCCGTTGTATATCACATGCACCCAAAATGACTATGCATTAGCACTAAACATTCATCAATATCATAGAAGATTATTTATTTTTGTGCCCACATAAGCATGTAAGAGGAAGCAATTTGTTAAAATCATCAAAGATTTCAATCATTTTCAACAAGATTTTAATCATTTCTAACGAATAAATCGCCGATGGGTATACCTGCAAATTAGTGCCCGCCACCCGAGGGAGAAATAATCGTCTGTTCCGGGGAGTAATTTTCAACCACCGAGATAAGTGGAGCCAGACATAGTCTCAGTGGAACAAGGGATGATACAGAGAGACTGAAGCTTTTGGCTACCAACGTTCATACCCATGTTTCCAACTTTCTGATGATAAATTGACAGATTCAATCCAAAAGATAATAACAATTACAGATTTGCAAAAACCTACTATCCACTACTTTATGTCAATGTTTCAGCGTGCATTGACTTGCCATCATTTTTTAGTCCAACAGAACACTTTTGAGTGAGTTGAGAATGTGCTGTCATTGCACGTGGCATGGACTCCTTTTATGAATCTATCTATCTCTCAGTTCGCACAACAACAAACAATAAAGGTACATGTATAAAAAAAAAACACATAAAAATAATACAGGTACTTAGTTTTACAATGCCAGTTCTGGTTCATTATTGTACAGTAGAACACAATTAACAGTAGCCACAGTACAGTTCAGTTCAAAAATCTACACTACATTATTAATTGCTCCAAAGTCAAAGATGATTAAAAATCAAGGCTGACATGCATTTACTATTTACAAGCTGCAAATGTACTACCACACGCCTACAGTTCGACCTCAGACCTTTCAATAATCAGCCATCTTTACCTGTCCTAAAAACTGCTCTAATACACTGCCCTAATTTCAGTAATCTCATTCTCTCCCCCATAATGTGCATTAATCACTCCATAAATTAATTCTGGCAGTAGGTATCATCAACCACCTCATTTCTCTTACTTTCCTTCCATTTTTATTTTATTTCTATCTTTATTTATTTTATTATTTTTTCTATGCTTAATTTTGTCACAATCACATCACTATTCTTCACAATCTGCAACGTCAGATTAACAACCAAGGGGCGGGAGGAAAGTACCAATCTGCCTGCTGTCTTATTTTTTTTTCAATTTTAAGTTGACAAATATTGCACAAACTTTGTATATATCTTACATGTATGCTACTGCTTACATTCGCAACATTTACTTCAATAATAAAGTGATATCATTAACCCGTGGAGACGATTTTGATATTCACTATAACACGCATTTCCATAGACACCAATACAAGTTAACTCGCACTAGTTCTCAACGGCGTTCAACAGCTCTACATCTTCACTTATAGCTCTTAATAACAAGATGTTGATAGATTCTTTGGACTGATTAGGCATTGTACTGTACTACCAATCGTAACATTCCATCCTCATGCTCACCCCCCACCACACCCCCCCACCCTCACCCATCCATCCTAACTAATCCTCACTCACCCCCATCCAACACCNGGGAAAAAATAAATTCNCTTTTCAGGGGTTACTTCTCCTGTTTCAGTGCTCTCCACAAATTCTTTTGTATTGATCCCTATGGCAATTTACAGGGACTCTTTTATACATTTCAGGGCTCTTTTGCCATTTCGGGGGCGAAATCGCCCCGAGCCCCCATGAATTTTTTTTCCCTGCCACCCACAACCCATCCATAATCCTAATCACACCTCCACCCATCCACACCCCATCCATCCTAAATTCTCACCCCACCCCCACCCACCTACACTCCATCCATCCTAAGGCATCTTAAATCATTCTCACCCCACCCCCACCCCCCCCATCCATCCTAAGGCATCTAAAATCATTCTCACCCCACCCCCACACACCTACACCCCATCCATCCTAAGGCATCTTAAATCATTCTTACCCCACCCCCACACACCCACACCCCCATCCATCCTAAGGCATCTAAAATCATTCTCACCCCACCCCCACACACCCACACCCCCATCCATCCTAAGGCATCTTAACTCATTCTCAACCCACCCCCACTCCAACCTACATGGATGCTACTGTTACATCCGTCTTAATTATAAGACCTTATGATGTGTTGGTGTTGATAGAAAAGAAAATATGGAAATCACATCTCACAGAGAACAGCAGATAGAAATGATGGGTTATCAAATATTATGGAGAGGGAAACTGATAAATTAAAGCAAGTCAGAGAATGAGTAGGGGGGTGAGGGAGAAGAAGAATCCTTATCAAACCTGATGGTAATCACAGTATTGCCTGCCAGCCCTATGATCTCATGCATGCTTAGTGGCAATTTAATATTCGACTGCGGCCAAGTACCCAGAAGTGGCGTGCGGCAAATCCACGAAGTCGGGCGAAATCAGCGGTACATTCTGACATTTTATAACTACCGAGAACATAAAAACTGAAATGAAAGGCCCTCGGATGAATGCATGTATTCAGGGTAGTCTAGATATAAACGGGAAATATTGTGGGGGCCTGGTTATCTTTTTTTGCCCCGTTCTTTTGAGTTGATGATGAAAAGAGGATATGAAATAATGTATGCAGCCCCTAAATATAGGTCAGGCATGGGGTATGTAATGTGGCATGGTCATGTCGATGCTGGGTAGCTCAGGGAGAACACGTCCCCGGCACACGTTCCTCTAGGAGGGAAGCAAAAAAGGTCGCTTTGGATTAAATTTCTCCAACGGAGCATGATGAATAGTACTGATGAGTTTTAAGCATGCATTTAAAATTTATTTTGTCCAGTTGAGAGCATTGTAAAAGGTGATTCAGAACAAACATTAAATGTCCTTTATTCTTAAAACTTCGATTCATCACAACTTTTGAATCTAAAATTCTTGCTGAATGACAGCCTAAAATCTCACATACATGTAGGCTGTATGTAATCCTTGTCGGTTTGCAAAGTTCTAATCACCCCGAGGTATAAATTGATAGTTATATTTTTACTGAATATACATGTAATGTACATGTACTCAGAAGTGGCTGATAGAGCTGGATATTACATGAATTTGGGAATGCAGTATCTTACTCATACTGTCCAAAAAGACAGTCAGCCAATCAGATAATGATTGTAAAAATCTCAATTTCATTCTCAAATCATATTGAATTTCAAGGTTTCAGCCAAGGATAAAACATGAAATTTCTAAGTTTTTGAACAGTACCTTTCCTACTTGGATCAAAACTCAGCAAAACTGGTAACCTCTACAGTACTTAATCGGCGTGTTTCTACAGAAAAATAGTGGAAAATGGTTTATCTTTTCCGGAAGCAAAAAACCGTATCGCCGCTAAACCCACCTGTTTCTACAGAGCGAATAATCCGATTAGCTCCCATTCCGTGTCGCAAATACCGCGTCAATCAGAAATCGGGAAATTCAACCTATGACCTCGCAATGCATTGTGGTATATGAACTGGTCCAAAATATGCAGTCACAGGCACGTATTTTCACACGCACCGGTGACCCCTTCTTCCGCCAGACACGATACGCTTTTCGCTGTGTGTTTCTACAGAAAAGTTAAATGGATTAACACGGCAATAACCACCTCTGGAAGGTGGATATGATAAACCGTATTTGGTCAGATACGGTTTATCAATAAACCATATCGCGTCTGTTTCTACAGAAAAGTTTTCCGGAATTCTGGATACTTACGCGGGTAATACCGTTTAACGATTTTCTGTAGAAACACGCCGAATGATAGTGCAGGAATAACCCTATGGCCATAGGCTTTGGTGCCCCACTCTTTACATGTAGCCTTGGTGTCCTTTGAACTCCACTCACACAGTATTTAGTGCCCTTTTTTGCAATTTGGCCACGGTGCCCTTTAATTCCCACGAGATCTGAAACTCTTTCTCTTACTGTGACATGATAAATACATCTTGCATCACTAAGAGAAAACCCAAGACAACAAGGCTGTATACATGTAATGTCTTTCACAATTGCAGACCTTAGTTCCAAAAGGAGCTAAATCAATTTTCACCAAAAATGAGTAAATTAACATCAACACATACCACATTCACATATCTACATGTAGTTCTAGATAGTTTAAAATTTAAGGTCAAATTCCACAAGCAAGTTTGTGATACATGTATATGTATATTGGGGTTTACATTTATTTTTCCACTGGCACCTGTACAAACTCGGGCAAAGAAATGCCTTTTTCTCCAAAGTTACTAGAGTGGATTTAGCACCTTTTGGAATTAAACTCTTCAGTTTTTGGAACTTGTCAACCCTTCTCGCCTCCCCTTCTCTCTCTTCACATGCTTAGTCTCTGTTGCTGTTTTTATTTGTCCTTGATGTCCTCACTGGCACAAAATGCACGCCTCTTTTTTATTCCAATTTTTTTGCCCCGATATGATGCCTGCGCTTTTTAAATGTCAACACGCTGAGCGTTGGAAATCCCTTACTTGCCAGGCATAACAATATGGGCTTAATTACGTGGGTTTAGGCGTGTGTAATACCTTTCAGATGCCTGACATTACGGTTCTGCTAATACTATTAGCCAGGATTTTACTGCATACACTTCGCTGGTTCATTTACATTATTTGAGAGCATTTAGTAATTTCCATCTCATTTTCTCCCTACAGGGAATTAATTTTCGTTCTTCTCTGGGATTACAGAATTACTGGTACATATAATGCTCAGTCCTACAACCTTTTTTTTTCTTTTTACACATTTTTCCCCCCGCCGTGATTTGTTCAAGGCTGAAATTTATTCCGAGAATTGATAGCGCGGTAAGCCCAATGAATAATTGAAAAGAGTTTTGCATTTACATGTATATTGAAATAAAAAACTGTTAACTTGAGTCAATAATGCATTAGTGATTGCATTTGCTTTTATACGGTAATCTAAACTTTCATCAAACCACTTGAAACCAGGATATTTTTTTTTTCTGTTCCACAGTTTATCTTTTTGCTATGGGCCCACAGTTAAAAATAACATACATGTAACTTATGAAAAAAAGAATGACTTTGTGGATTTTGTGAAGTAGCAATACCCCCCCCCCCCACCCCCTGCAATAAAAAAAGCGCTTCCAGCTTGCATGTACACTCTAGCCAGTGTAGGTATGTGTTTCAACTCATTTGGTTTTCAACTCCCCGGGCATTTTTTACTTCTCCCAATCATGTCACTGCCCTTTAAAATCACTTATTTGGATCATGGTCATCATCAATGTTGTTTTATCCATAAGTGAGTACTGATGACCTTCTTGATGAAGATACTCCATTCGGGACAAGTCCAACCTTTTGAACAGCACTGGCGTATTAACACGTTAATTTAGCAATACATCTGTCCATCTCAGTCTTTGCTTTCCTCTGTTTCATTTTCCTTCTAGTTTACCTAACATTTAATAGCTTTCTGCAGATTTTCTCCATCCCTCCTTGCAACATGACCAAAGCATTGAAGCTTTTGCTGCACCTCTGTGTTGAAAAAAGAAGGGTGGACCAAACAATATACTAAACCCAATCAGAAGCAGCATAGCTATCCACCTTAGATGGTAACTTACTATTGACCATGGAACTGCATTTGTGTGACAACATTTGCTAAATATTTGATTTTATGGTTCACACAGGTCTACAAACACCTACAGTGTAAGTTTCAGATTAATACAGACAGTCAGACACATGTAACCATCTACACAAATGCAATCACACAATTCACATAAACACAGACATAGACACACACACACACACACACACACACACACACACACACACACACACGCCAGGACGTAGCGTATAAACAAACACAAACACACACAAACACACACTCACAACACATACACTGTACATGTAGACACACAAACACACATACACACACACACACACACACACACACACACACACACACACACACACGCCAGGACGTAGCGTATAAACAAACACAAACACACACAAACACACACTCACAACACATACACTGTACATGTAGACACACAAACACACATACACATGCATACACACATACACAAATAGTCAAATACACACACAAACGTACATGTACACACATACACACACCCATAAACATACACATACAGTATACTAAAACACACACACCCTTACAAACACATCAGTGGCTGAGACTGCTACTGAAATCTGAATATACCCAATTTTTATCATAAGGATAACATCGGTTGTCCAGTTGATGTGCTTGATGTGTTACATTCTCGTGAAAAAATAAGCCTTAATCTGACGAGGCAGTATGTTATACACTTTACACCATTTTATGATGTTTTCACTCATACCCCGTAATAGTCGTTAGCACAATAAAGTACATTACATGCAAACCAATCATCCCATCCCCAGCATATGCATCCACACTTCTCATAAATATTTGACAGAGAAAAAATTAAAATGAGACGATCGGGGGAGGGCCTCTGCTTGTACAAGCCTAACGCATTAAGCGACACCTCGCTCGCACGCGACGGCAGCCGCTCGGTACACGTCTATCACCCTTCCCAACCGAGCGACGTCACGATCAATTTGCGGTGGACAAACATCGTCCATACTCCGCCAAGACAATTTGCGAAGCTGGAGAGAGAATCACACGCTGACAAATTGCAACAGCCATCACGGTGTAAAATTTTATATATGCCGGAATTTGAAGGTAACGCACATGCCTGGGTTGTAAAGTGTGTCACTGGGTGATCCATTAACCCCCGACGTCCCAAGCCATCAACACACCTAAAGGAGCTAGCTGGATTAATTAGTTAATCTCTTGTATCTGACAAAGCTTTTCCATGCAGATGTACACTGTACTATTGGCTGCATCATACGATTCTGTGATTTTATGGAAGTATGTTTACACACAGCACAACAATTTGCTTAAGTAAATATCACTTTTCTTGTTTTTACCAAGTGCATGAAAATACACATGTACATGTACATGTACATGTAGGTTAAAACTGAAAGGAAATGTGTAAAATTTGCATGCAATAAAATCATGGTTGGCACTTTCAATCAAGTGATTTAACATCATTGATTTCAAGTCAAAATTTTTACATCAATGAATGATTCAACTAGGAAATATAAAATGTTAGAAAAAAGTCATTAAAATAATCAAATTTGAATTTTCTTCAGTTTTTATTCTAACCTAATTATATTAAAGGCAAGGTTCACCCTGACATCAAGTTGGTTTTAATAAGAGCAGAAACATTAGAGAAACATATTAATGAAAGTTTGGCAAAAATCCATCAAAAAATAACAGAGTTATGAAGTTTCAAAGTTGTAGTTTTGTGACGTCACATGCGAGCAGCTCCCTATGTGTAATGTACTATAAATTCCATGAATTCTCATTTTTTAATAGTTCATAATAATTGAATGGGGGTTTTTCATAGTAACCTGTATGAAATACTTTTTCTGATAATATACTGAAAGCACAGGTAAAATCATTTTCAAATTTCTGAGAAAACGGCACTTTATGGAATTTATATCACATGACATATGGCGAGCTGCTTTGTGACGTCACAAATTGAAAACTTTGAAACGTCATAACTCTGTGGATTTTCGCCAGCTTTCTTTTATGTGTTTCTCTCATGTTTCTGCTTTTATTAAAACCAACTATTCGTCAGGGTAAACCTTGCCTTTAAGAAATCAAAAGGTTTGTCAGCGTTGGATTGTTTCAAATTCTATCAAATCAACCCTAGGCTATTTCAATTTTATGGAGCCAATGTTTGAGTCTGATTACTTTACAAAAATTAACAAATTTATTTAAATTAAAAAACTGATTTAAATATCTTGAATTAGATTTAATGTTTGTTTGCTTTTTAATCATGAAATTACAAACCCTGTATACAGTCCAGATCCATATCCATATTTGTTTTAAATACTTATTTCTAGTAGTCATATCCAGTTACATGTACATGTATGTCAATGGATGTATGGATTTAGATGGGGAGGGGATGGGGGAGGGGATGGACGAGGGGTAGGGGGAGGAGGGGAGAGGTAATTGAGTACAGTTCACCTCATAAAGATATTTCCATGTGATGCCCCTCCAAGTGGCAAGGACATTTTAATGAAACTGCACCAGCTGTAATTAACTGCCCCATGACAGGAAGCTCTAAAATTAGACATCCGAGAATTGATATTTACCCCCAGAATAAAAATCCGAAAATAAGTTTGCTGCCAAATATGTATTACATGTAAGTGGATATTCTTGTTACTAGGCTTTGTATAATAATATTTCCATTTAAAAAAAATGTGAGCTACATGATTCCCCATGCTAGTGTCTTTGATAAGGTATAAAGATGAAGCCTGAAAAAATTATATTTCAAAATGATCATTGGGTGCTTTGAAATTTGAAAAAGTAAAAATCATTGAGAGACCATTCCAGTTTTCCCCCATAGACTGCTGTGTTGCAGAATTTTCATCGGCCAAGAATAATTCATGTGCCAATTTCTATCTGTACATATTTTACAAGTGACAGCATAACTGTCCAAACTTTTGTGTTCTAGGGTGATTATACATGTATTTCCATTCAAACACTGTCAGATATGTCAGATAGCAAAGTTTGACCATTCCACAGTGTTATAATAGTGTCTATAAGTGTTTTTTTTTCCAGATCAGCACTGGGTCTCTACATCATTTTTTAAATGGAGATTCCAGTCTAACATCAAAATATTTAGAATTGAAAATACAAAATCAGAGGATAGATCACTAGATCACTGTCTGAAAAGTTTCAATTTTTATTCCAGAGGTTACAAAATAGGCAACATTGCGAGTTGTGACATTCACTCTCAGCAGCTCTTGATTTCTTTGTACATAACATAACTAAATCTTTATTTTCTTTTAAAAGAAACATTGTTTTACATTAAAATTTATGTAAAACACAACAAAAATTTTTAGATATTTGGTTTAGTTATGTAGGCGTACATGTACATGTTATGTACATGTATGGTACATGTATACAGAGATGAAGAAAGTGGAACTCAATAAACATTTAACTTTTAAGGAAATTAAATTTTCGTAATATTTTGTCTACAAAACAAATGGATGGTTCCTAACAATCAATGTCATAATGTTGTCAACTTGATACATGTAGGATTCAAATTTTCATTGAAATCCAAATTTTCTCAAACTTTCATTGACATGTATTTCCCAGACGTTTTTGCTACTAGTCCTACGAGCAATTCCCTTTTACTAGATTATATTCTAGTATCCGTCACTTTGGCTCAGTCCGCCCGGGAACAGCCTCATTTACGATTCACAGATGGCGATTTTTCTTCTATGTGACACGCTTTGTTCGATCTCCATGAATAAAAGTCCATATTAATATGATGCATGGAAATGGTAAACACACTTACTGTAATCGCTGGATTACACAGAAAGTAAATTATCCTGATATGCTTCCAAAGAAATGTCAAGCTTTCAGAGAAATTGACACTTTTTTCAGTGCATTAAATTTTATACACAAGTGTGAAGTGTGTGTAATTTGACCTACGTGTAAATGTAAATGTAAATGTACATGTACATGTACATGTACATGTTCGAATTCCTTATAAACTCCGGAAACTGATACATGTATGAATATGAACCAATTAACCACCAGTAATTTGATAAAGGATGGGAAAATATTTTACGAGAACAGCGGAAATACATGTACCCTCTCATCTGTTCTGAGAACAAAACAAAAGGTCTTAAAGAACTTACAAACATTTGTAAATTAAATTTTGTCAGCAATATTTTTTTTTTCCATCAACAACATGCATCAGGAGATTCAGGACACTATGTATAGAAATCATCTACATGTACCTTGGATTGGAGGCACATGTAGGCCTACTTGTATTCTTTACTCACAATTTCTCTCGTTGCCTGCCCATTAAAATACAAACTCGCTCATAACAGGAAAAAACATTTTAGGTATGAGGCCGGTATATTTCATATTGCCAAAACACAGGGACCTACATGTACTATGCACAGCATACTGTACATGTACATGTAACAGTGAAAAGTCTACCAAGTCACCAAATACATGTACATTATGAATGAGTAAACATGTAGATCAGTGTAGAAAATTCATGTTCGATCAGAGTGATACATACAACCCCCAAAATTTAAAGGAGCCCTCAAATTTTCTTGCCTTTGACTGTATAGCACACAATACATAAAAAAATAAATATTTAAAATCCCCAGTCTAAATAAATTAAGCAAACACATAAAATAAACAAGAAACCAATACTTCAACTGAAAAAAAGCATTTTCAACATGAAAACAACATTTAGTATGAGATCTGTACATAAAGACCTACATGTATTTGTGCAGTATTATACTGTAAATTCTGAACAATTAAACATAAAATACGCAACATGAAATTCGTACAACAGCTTACCTGCATTCAAGCTTGTCAGAAGTCTCATAAAACAGAACTACATGTACCTGTAGCAATTTTAATGATTCCTGATTTAAAATCCTTTGTTGAATAATATGATATGCCAGCACAAAACCATCCCCACTTGGGAAACAACACGCTACTGCAACACCCAGGTGCAATTAATGGCACAGAATGTAAACAAACGCCAAGAGTTTCTTCAACCAATAAACCATAATAGCACCGTGACACGTTATACACAAGTGCACACTCCAGACCTAAACGAGATTCTAACCAATACCGTAGACGTACGCTCACTTTTATCACTGAACAATTTTGTTGACATGCACAGTCCCTCACTCGGCGATATCTGTACAGTGCATTACTGGCCTTACACAGTACACTGGTACACAACATCCATCAATTTTGGTGGTTAAGTTGGCAAACTAAAAATAGTTCCTGAATTCCCATCAGAGACTATTTTTATATCATCTAGGTCATGTTTACTATTTTGGGCCATTTAAGGAGGTTTGGCAAAATAAGCACCTGGATAAATTAGTGAGTATTTCCCCTCACTTCCTTTCCTACTGCCCAGTGCCCCATGAGAGCTTGAATCACTTTTTAAGAAAAAAAAAAAAAGGAAATTGTTTGTCAACATACACAGTACACGTACACACACATGCTCACA
>JZLH01S0623954.1:15944-35516 GCA_001188425.1 Eucidaris tribuloides | reverse complement strand
ATGGTAAGAGTCCATCCTCGCTTTATCCGTTCAACAATTTCCAGAAATTTGAACTTTTGAATTTATTTTTCTTCTGGCAAACAGAACATAAGAATCATACAATCTTATATTGTTTTAAACAAATTTCAAAATGACAAATTTTTGCAAAACTATGGTAATTCCCAACCTTCATGACCACTCTAGAACAATATGTATTCATGAAGGATAATGTCTAAGATGTGGACAGTACTGAAAATGAGGGAAATATAGGATTATCGTAATTGTGATGATTATGCATGATGGATAACATTGCATTGATGATGAGGTTGGATGATGATGATGAATGATGATGATGCATGATGAATGAATGATGATGTGATAATGCTTTTAAGTGACGTGATGATGGTTTTACAGAATACTGACAATCTAAGAAGTGTTGTTATTCATTTTTAACCTCAAATGGTATTGTACATAAATAATACTAGAAAAGATTTATAATAGCAAAATATTTCTTTCTTCATAATATATTTATATATTATTTTGATTCTGTTTTAGGTCATCCAATGACACGTGTGATCGTCCTGATGATCGGATTACTCAGACAGAATTACTCACCATCTTAGGCGACTGCATCGAACCGCCCAGATCTTTAGTCCTGTGTGAAAGCAACTGGCATAACATTGATGTGTGGCGCCTAGCTAGCTGCGGAACATTTGACTAAGCTCTCTCGACGGCGCGACAGACAATGAACATATTATTTGAACGTGCACAAACTTGATGAAAGGATTGGCGGACTAAGAAGATCGCGGATTAGGGTCTTAAGGATTAAGGATAAATTGTGAGGGTTTGAGATTAGGAGTTGTTAGGGGTTGAGAATCGCAGAAGTTACCAGCTAGATAGACCCAAATGGTGTAACTGCAGCCCAAACAGCAATAAAAAACCTCAGGACTATAGTGTCACAGGAATATTCTTGAAGTCGAGTACTCATTTCTGAGACTAACGTTTCCTCAAACTTGCGGTACCTGTACAGAAGAATCTAATGGCTAATAAATGCATACCTGACCAACAATAAGATTGATCGATTAGTAAAGATTTGTTCATCATCAAATCACAGAATAAGATTGTCTGATCCAAAATAAGATATTTGAAGGCAATATGTAGTTGTATAGTAATAATATGTGATTTTGCAAATCAAGATTTTTGCCGTCAATGTTTGATTAGAAATAAAACCGGTAAGGCTTTTTCATGTCGAGATGATGGGCACCGGTATGGTAAATGGACCTTTGTTTCATGTGTGTATCTTGTCACAGAATTCTCATCTCAACTATGCACGAGCATGCAAGAATCAGTTTTTGCAACCTCATAATTTATTGTTGCAAGAATATCAACACCCGTCACCACAATGCCTGATAAAGTTTGGCATCTCATGAAAAATAATATATAACGAAAAAATACTTAGCGTTGAAAGATGTAAATATTCAGACGTGTGCAATATGTTGAAGCGTCACAAAAGTTTTAAATTTTAGGACATTTACTTTCATACTATATCTATTTGGCACTTTCCTTCACCTTTCGTTGGTGTGAAGTCTCAGGATATTTGGTGAAGAGGTCACACATTATTAATATATTTTTCAGAAAGAAGAAAAATTTATTTTTTTACAGTTCCACTCTGTTGAAATCAGTTTTTTTTTATGGGAGGTTCTTAAATAAATATATTATTCAAGGTAGCGTACTGCTTGTTATACTGCCAATTAAATATTGACTCCACACGTTGCTATTAGATATATAGTTTACTCCAATTTTATAGCAATTATATCGGCTTATGACATTTTGGGCCTGTATCACTTTAAGTCATCTATTGCTGATGCTTCAACAGCCAATGAAAAGATGTAACGCAGGTGTCACGGCTAGCTGGCGCTCAACGACATCGCCTGAAGAAGAAGGCATTGCCAGCCAACCACTGGAGGCCCTACACTTCCGCCCCCTGCCCTAACCCCTGCAGCCCCCTCCCATGTAAAGATCCTGTAAGTATATTAGTGAGTATTTGTCTCAATCCAACCACACCACTCTCACAATTCATGATGATTTGATTTTAGGAATAAGCACTCATCCGTCACTCAGTTGTTCATATGCATACTCTAATCAGAGCGTAGCTTCATTTACGCAGGCCATGGTACAAACGTTCTTTTTGAGCCTTCTGGTTGCTTATTCTCATTGCTAACAAAAAAATAGAACAATAAATCACATATACATTAAATATGGCATTTTAACACATAACAATCTACCTGATTAGGGTACTGAATGATTAAAATGAATTCTAGAATTCTGCTGCAACTGTCTCCTTAATCCGAGGTAAGCCTAAAGCACTATCCAATTGTATGACGCATCAATATGGTTAGGACTACTCTGATGTCACTACAACTCAGGAGCAGATTCGGGCATTATCTACCAAAAAGAGATTGATTGAAAACGGTCAAGATTTCTGGCCCCCTGGCGTAATCTAACAAATAGCCCGGTCTACGGAGTGTAACAATCTTTGACTTCATTCATTCAATAAAGTTGTTTTTCATTGGAGGTGCTCATTCATGTATCAGTATTTAACGAGAGGCAATATTTTGTTTTAAACAGGTAGATACGGTGTGCGGTGCAGGTTTTGAGGGCCGGTGAGAGAAACGACAGTTCAAGACAGATGTAGAGATGACAGGAGAGCTAAGCATCACCGGCTTCATTCAGAGGGAAATACACCTCCTACAATTTGTAGAGGTGAGTATTCTTTCCTAGCTTAAAAGATTTTGGCTTCAGCAATTATGCACGCCAAAACAAAATCAGCAAAATGACAACGAAATACAGCTTAAATCATATCGGCATGTGAACTTTAGATGAAAATTACACACTCTCTTAGATTCTTTGCGGGTTTAGCAATACTAGTTTATGAACAAATCTTAGATGTTACTTCAAAATTTGCAAGACGACAGCCGAGACGGCGGCATTGGTTACTTCCAAATTGCTATCCAAAACGGGCTGGATAGCCAAAGGTCATGCAAAGATCAGCACATCTTAACCATAATCTAGTGACTGCTGACCGCAGTGCTCAGCCAAATTCAAACTCATGGAAAAACAATAATTCCATGCAGACATATCAAATTACTCTAGTTTTTACCTATACTAAAACAACAAAGTTCATGACAGATGTGAGAGCTCAAACTATCAACACACCGTGTTGTTAAGTAACTTAACTACCGTTGGTAAGATACATGAAGGGAAGTGATGGTTCTGCAAATTGTGAACACAGTCGTAAAGACATAATTTAACATGTGTAAACCATACTCTTTAAATGGCACTTGTTTCTACATAAAGAATCATCCGAAAAACATGACGTATATACTTCAATTTTAACTCCATGCGACTCTCCCTATTAGACACCAGTCCTTTAACAATCGGCTGTGTATGGTAAAGTGTACATGATTAAGTTACTGCTGAAATCAAGAGGAAAAATATATTCACGGATCGACACCTTCCTCATCTTTTCAGGCCATGTCATTGAAGTATTTGCCACACCAACATGTCTTGCGGATGAAAATGTGCAAGAATGTTTTTCATTTAATTGTGTCAGGAAACTGCAAGCTAGATCATTGCAAACTGGCACATAAGACCATCCTGATGGGTGGGGCGATAATTAAGACTCCACGTCCATCGAATTTCTAGTGTATTTTTTGCCTCAACCGACTCGGAAAGGTTGCCGAAGTAATGAGAAGGCCAGGAATGAGCGGACGCCGTCAACAACATCCAGTGGTTGAGGTTAAGTTATCCTGGGTAACCATATTGATGCTCTCCACAACTTTGTCGATGCCAGGGTAATCACGCTGTTTGATGTGGAGATCCCTTCAAAGTGGTACTCAGACCAGGTGAAACTAATGGGTGAGTATGGAGTTACTAAAGATTGTATCCAGTACGGTTACACCGACCAGCATCAACCATCAAAAGTACATAAAACTGATTATGAATCTGTCATTGCGGGTTATTGGAGTGTGTGTACAAAGTTCATAAGTTTATCCACCCAGCCTAAAGTGTAATTGGTGTTCTGAAAGTCATAGGGACTTGCTGCGGGAAAAGTCTAACCTCTGCGAATGAAAGTCAAAGCAGTGATAGGTCAGTCGGGGAGGGGGGGGGGGGCAAGGGTTAATGATGAATCTTGTCATTGTAGAGACGGAAGGAACAATACAGCTTTCAAAGTGTGATTCCACCTATGAAATACAATTGCTAAAGTACAATTAGTCACAGGATTGATCTCTCCATTGTCAGTGGGACTTATAGGAACATCACGTGAATATTAATGACATCAATCTTGTTTATAGTGTTATTGAAACGCCGAATATTGAAGCTCCACGTCTCCAGAAGACAAAATAGATCTTACTGACTCAATGACACTAGGAATTACTCATACATGTAATTATTGTGCATGATTCATGGGTGATGATTTCTCGTTTGAAGTGGAGGGCCCATATAAAATGGATTCTTAGACCCAACTGCACACCTTGTGATGCCCAGGTACAAGGTTTGACTGATGCGAGGATCCTTTAAAGTTTAGCAATGATACAGCAAGCCTTGAAATACACGCAGCCGCAGACCAAGGGGTAATTATTATTTGAAACAATCTGGCCCGTGTTCACGGAGATAAACATTTTAACATGAACCAGGGGCAATTTCTCTGGAACAGGGGCAATTACAAAAAAATAATAAAAAAACAAGAATATACACGCGGTGAATAGTTGAATGTTGGATACCCTATTCTTTATTGAGCAAATTTACAGACATGTTTATACGAGGATCAAGTCTTAATGGAAGAGGAGAGAGAGGAGAAGGAGGAGAGAACGAGGAGAAGGAGTGGAGGAGAAGAAAAGAAAAAAAGAGAAAGAAAGAAAAGAGAAAGAGAAAGAAAGAAAAAGAGAAAGAATAGAGGAGAAAAAAATTGGAGAAGGAAAGAAAAGGAGGGAGGACGAAATGAGGAGAGAAGGACGAAGAAGTGTAGAAGAGAAGAAGAAAGAGAAGAACGAAAAGAGGAGAAGAAAAGAACAAGATGAGAAAAGATTTATCATTGATATTTATTTCAACTCGTTTGTGTTGATCTTGTTTAGTGTGTAAGTAGCGAAGGAGATTGCTCTACCAACCATTATCAATACTGTGTTCCAAAGCGGAAAACAAAAGTGATTAAAATCCCCATAAGAATGATTAAACCTGTCACATCCTCGTAACCCCCTGCCAAACTACTTGCCATGGATTAATTTTTATGAACCTCTCCTGGCAGTCCCGTTTTTCCCCATGTAAGTACACAGAGCGATAAAACTGACATCAGAAGTCTTACCAGGCTCCGACAGAGAGTCATACAGTTCCACATTGTCAGAGGATGGACATAAAACACAAAACTCAAACAACTTATGGCATGCACAAGACATTACCGTCTAGTACCACGCGACGCACGTAGAATGTTGCCATGGGCATGTGGTGCATCTCAGAGTCGACTGAAGAAATATGGAAGCTAACTATGACTGGAAATAATCCTTCATGATTGATGACTTTATAAAACATTCCTCAAAGTTTGCTGACAGTTGTGGATTACTGGGTTGAAAGTTCAGGGTTTAGTTCCAGTTATAATAGTCCCAATTACGTGTGTATTTTGGTGTGTCCACATGATTTTCCAAGTGGGTTCGATGTACAAAGTTGTTCTTTGAGCTGTTATGTGGTTCAGTCAAGAACTATAGGTGATAAACTGAAGTCATGTTATCTGTATGAAATTTGCCATCTCCAGGAGACAGTGTAAGTTGTTTATATAAACTTGTAGTTAGTTCAGAATTCTTTATATTCATTAAAAAAAAACAGTTGTTTAAAACATTTTGATAAAAATTACTTTATCAAACCTATCGCTTGGTCCGTACACTACGCATTCGATGTTGTGTTGAGTCACACCTGCATTGGCCAGCCTGACAATAAGTAAGATTTACCAGAGCAATGTACTGCAAGGTCACAGAGACATAAATAATTGGATTAACAGAGACTGTTGGACATGTACGGAAAAGTCTCGAAATGACCTCAGAAAGGGCAGGGAAAAGAGCACTCTCGTGGGCGGTGCGCATTCCTGCGAAAATATTTGCGCCAGCTGTCAGTTTTGTGGCATTACTGGGCGCCAATCTGATGCTTTATGAGCGCGAAAAATGTTGCGCCCCGCCCGGACCCGCTTATTTCAAGGCTTGAAATGATACAGTATCTCTAGAACCTTGTCCCAAACTAATGGGTGAGTGCGCAGGCTCTGAAATTTTGTAATGCCCAAGTTATCATGAGTTATATTGGAGATCATTTCAAAGTCGCAGATATCCTAGACCAACTATTTACCTTCTAAAGTGGGTAAAGCCTCCTCACCAATGTGCAGTTGAAAGTCTCAGGTGTGGATCGAAGAACAAGACCAAAACACTTCTCTGAGATTAGTAGAACCATATCAGGAACCCAAGACTGAGACCTCAATATCTTTAGGACTCAACCAAACGACATCAGTATATGCTTTAGCATCAAGACCTGAAACTCAATATCTTTAAGACCAGCTCATCCTCTGGAATTCAGTGGCTGGATCCCCCCCCCCCCCGCCAAAAAAAAAAAAAAACCCAACAAAGCAAATCAAAACAAATAAACAACACACAAAGAGGGGACGAAGGTAACAGTTATTCTGTAGTAGTTGAGTATGGAGTTGGACCCATAAAAAGCACTTTGACGCTGAAAAAATTGCCATTTGAAATGCTGATTTTTTTTTTTTCTAGCTGAAGAAAAGGTAGAGTGCGGTGGGGGGGGGAGGGGGGTTGGCAGTGCCCTTCGTCTCCATTGTCTGATCTGCCACTAAGAAATGATCTTCCTGAAGTCTGTTTCTTATATTGGAAAAATCTACAGATTTGTGTAGTTTTCTCTTAAAAGTCTTAAACCCACGTGAAAATGGTTTTTAATTTTGAGTATAACACATTTTAATGAAGTGCTTGCCCTAATAAACTTCTTGTTTGCGGCACCATTTTAAAATCTTATCTTTTACTCCTGTCAACACAACACAAAACGACATATTGCCTTTTTTGAAGATTCACCCACCCACTGCTGGCGGTATTTAAAAGTCAGACATTATTAGCTATAAATTTTAAAAACTTTTCTTGTTTTACAGGAACCTTGGACAGTTCCGCTGAAGATATCACGAAACTATCAGGAGAGTAAGTAATCAAGTTACTTATAAAAATTAAGTATATTACCATGTAAGCTATGAAAATCATCTGTATCACTGGATTTAAAATTAGAATTAATGACACCTTCAGCCTCAGTACATGATTTGTTACTCTGCTAAATTATCATATCGCCAAATTCTGCCCAGCCACCTCTAGCTGTGATCTGCCTAGGGGCCAACTCTAACATTTGGGGGTCACATTACTAGGTCTAGGTTAGTTTGTATGAATTTATAATTGTATGGTTGTGCAGGGTATCGTGCTCTAACCAGTAGCCCGTTAGCAGATGGCTAGCAAAAAAAAAATTCCCATCTGGGCGCTGGACAGCCAAATCCAAAGTAACTTAGTCCATTTGGCGGGACTAGCCGAATCAAGTCAAACTAGATCCGCATGAGCCACAATATGATTATAGTGTGCATAAACATGAAAAATATTGCAATTCTTGGGCGGAGCGGGCTCAGTAAAATATCTGAGCGGACAACCTAAAATTTAAGCTAACTAGTCCGCACTGGCTAGTTACAAAAAGTTAGAGCGCGACCTGTTGTTTGTTGAATGCTAAAGCTACTGCTTATTTTTGTGTATATAAATAGAGTAGCACTGTGAAAGGCAATAGTTAATCACAAGGCAATCTTGTCAAATAATAACAGAAAAATTGCAAACCCAGCGAATTCAGATGCGGCAATTTGTTTGCTATTGACCCCATTTCATTTTTTTTTGGCTGACCAAACAATCAGGTGAAAAGAATAAAAACGCCGAAGTTATTGCTATGAAGTGGAAAATAATTTTCATCAGAAGTTCCCCATATTTTTAGATTCCATGTGGAAAGATAATCACATTTGATGTATAATAGGGAATAGTTCATGTCAAGTGTTTAAATAGCTGTTAGGATATAGCGTTTCATAACAGGTGAAATTTTACAATCACAGTTCCCTGTTGTTACATTATCTTACAAAATAACATTGCCCCCACATGATTGATTTCTGTGTTGTATCTTTTCAGCATGATGATTTATATATAAAGTTTGTAACAAAAAAGCATTCAGTTGTTATCAACTACTCTTCTAGTACTAGACCACAAGTGACAATTTCTGACAATAATCTTGTTCAGATCTAGATGTAACGTTGTGAAATCAATGAATTACTTTTTAAAAACTTCGCTTGACCATTCTCGCAAGTACTCAATCTGAATTGTATTATTGATAGATATTTTCAGGCTCTTAGTCATCCAAGTTCCAACTAGGCATTTTCGCATATTTCTATTACACCATCCCAATTTTTTTATTGATAATATCATGAATTAAGAATTCAGACACATTACCATCACCAGCCATAGCTCAGAAGACAGCCAGTTACTGCGCCAATGGGCACAGACCGGACAGGAACTACCGCACACAACCACTCACGCACGGCAATCGCCCCCAAGAAAGAAAATCAGGTAAATGTCCTTGTATAGGCCAAGGAAAGGTCTTTTGTTCCCCTCCAGCCAGCAACGAACAAAACATTCCTCATAACTTTATGATATTTCTGATAGGACTTGTCGTATTAAAAGGAAGATGTACAGGGATTACGCTCGGCACATAACAGGAATACAGTGCAAAAAAAAATGGCATTGATGATATTGTAGAGGAATCTATGGTACTCTTGATAAAGACAGCCCTAACATAAGGGGTATTGTCGTGACACTCCACCTCAAGCACAGGCCTATAATAGTTAATTAGTGTGTAACTTTTTATTTCAATTGCTGTTTCCTTCCCTGGAAAAAACTTTGCCGAACACAGCCATACGGGGGAGGAGCATATCATTCAAACAGTGCATTCATTACCACAGAACGTGTACTAACAGTATGTTGGGCGGCATGCATTGGTCACATATCGCCTGCTCCAAGGCCAGCGCCACGATGCGATCCTGGATTTGGTTGGCCAGAACCCAAATCTTTCTTCAATTTATTGCTGCCTAGTTTGCTGGCTCACTCTTCCATTTAAATCTGAAGATCCAGTAATTATGTAGAATTTGAAAAAATGCATTAACAGTAATTGTTATTATTCTATGTTCTACAGACTCCCTGAAACTGTATCATTCCAGTAGTGATTATTTCAAAATTCATGCATTGCTCCTTTGTATATCATCTGCATGAGACTTTCGTAAAATTTGACGATGTTAAAGGGAGCAAGGCGCAGCAACTACAGTTTTGTCACACTGCCCATAATTTCTCACCAATACTCACAATGTAATTTATTTTCTTAACTCTATGCCTGTTAGTTGCTTGGCATGATGAACACCCCTGCCCGCTGTATAGTTTAAAAAGACTATGGAAAATTTTATCTCTGTTCTTTAAAATTGCAGTTAAAATTTAATCGCAACTGTCGCGTAGCGTACGAAAGCTCCGTTAGAGTCAGCTCGATTAGAGATCAGCTGTCTTGTAAGTTAATTGTAGTATAAAATGGTGACGAAGACGTTTTTGAATTCGTTATTGATTCCGCTGTCCAGTACGTTCGATTCGTTCGAATTCACCAACACGGAATTCATTCGCTGCGGAATCTGTGCGTATTGGAATTTTTCAGATTCGTTCGCGGTAACGCAATGCCAGATTCGTTCATCGTGTGACGCGCCTTAGAGACCGTGTCTCGTGGGTATCACAACATGTTGGCATAGTTTTCAATTGTCATAGAACCCTGTCTGCCGAGTCAATTATAACTTTCTGAACCAACCAGGAAATTATACGAGGAGATGCTAACAAGAACAAACATGGACTTGGCTGCGTGCCGCCTAGAATTCACAGGTACATGTACCACACCTACTCCCCGGACCAACCACAGCAAGGCCAGACACCCCTAGGATAACCATCCTCTACTATAGGCACAAGTTACCCCCGTAACAAGTACCCCCAGATACTCACCCCTGCGACCAGATCACCCATTAGCAGCAACTTACCCCGTCGACAGGACACACCACAACTACCCTTAGGCAACCACCTCCTGCAGCCGACAAGAGGCCCTGGATAAGTATCCCGATATCAGCTTACCATCATATTAAGATGGTTGCCCTGGGGTTAGTTTGTAAGGGGATAGGTTCTCTGGACGCCAGTGTTTGCGCAGGGTTAAGTTGACCAGAGCGGTGTTGTCCTAAGTGAGGTATTGTCTGAGGCAAACAAAAAAAAAACCACAAGGACAATAATCTTAAACGGGAAACACGAAATAGTTGTCTAGCAGAAGTGGTCTGTGCCCTGAGGGAGATAGTTTTCCACGGTCAAAGCGTCAACCTTGTTACCGGCAAGTCCTTGATCACGAATATAATAAGTCTGCGTGCGTACTTTGTCTGGAGGCATAGATTGACCTAGAGCGGTGGCTTACCCTAGCGGGTAGTTGTCTGACGTGATTATCCGGGGGTAGAATATAGCTACCACAAGACAGTAGTTGCCCTATAGAGAAAAAGTAATATTTGAATGGGTAGATACTATAATACATAGAGATGATAAAAATTACTCTTAGCAGTAAAAAGTAGATAAATACAGAGGAATGCATATAGTACACGAGAGAGTGGCTATAGCACAATTAAGCCGGAAAAAGACAAGAAAAAAAAAAAAAAAAAAAAAAAAAAAACGAGGATAAAAATAATAAGAATAAAAAGACGTAATCAAGGAAGATAATAATATACATAATCAAGGAAAAGGATTTAGAATAGATACCAAGAAGAGATACGGTTGCCAAAGGGAAAAAATGTAAGTTAGCAACCAGAAGAATTATAGAGAAGAGAGAGATAGGTAATCCTAGGAGTGGTTATCCGGGGTGTTGTCCAGGGTTGGCGTCTACAACCACATATTAGCGTACTAATTGAAAAGCACCACTACTTTCCAAACACTTCTAAACATGCTCCGACAATTAATGGCAGATGTGATGCATTATTGACAATTATATGTTTCACAGTCATTGAGATTACAGTTCCAGGAGTTCACACCAACAGCTCGGACTGGTAATTGGAGATGTCCAAATTTACATAGCCACAATGTCCCGTACCTCGGCGTCGGGACTGGCTTAGATGTCCCTTAAATTCATCACAACAATCATAACAATCCCTGAAAGATGATGCCCAAAATCAGGGGTCATGAAACTGCGTGCAGGGAAATTAAGAAATGACTTGGCCAACTAAAATACACTATAGAAGGGAGCCATGTGCAGCACTTCTGCGTGAACATTTGTGACCAAAACTGCTTTTGAGTTCCCAAATTGCCGTGCGTGTAGATGTATTTCGGGAAAGCTTCGAGGGAACTCACTATCACGTCATACTTGACATGAAAGTGATATGTCAGTACGGTACAGATCAAGCGAAGAGATTTACTTGAAAGACCGCTTTATCCACACCAAAAGAAGCACTCCCATTAGTCCGTGATCAATGGTCATTATCATTGCCAGTTTTTATCTCGAGGCTTTGTGACAACGAGCTTTTGCCGAGAAGAGCACTTGTAATGACAAAAAAAAAAATACAATAAGTTGTCTCTGTCTTGTCTATTGATAAATAACAAAAAAAAAAAAAAAAAAAAAAATTTTCAAACATCAATCCTTGGACAATATAATTAATACTCTTTACTTTAAATCTTTGCACTTGGGATATCATACTGAATAGATGCTTCTAATTTTTCTTTTACCGAGGCCTCGATTGCAGTGAATTTGATCTTAAAAGTGGTCACAATCCTGGCGACACCCATCTCACAGCCGTTAACGTCTATCATCCTGGTTCTCTTATCCAACACAAAATCGGCAATGTATATTATAGGTCAGCTCTCTGGTTATGCATACATAGGAACATGGTATAAATTGATTTTTACTTCATTTCATGTAACAGGTGGCTATTACTATGTATTTGGAGTCTACCATCTAATTTCCCACTGGTTAACGGTAAGCGGCAGTGCTTCTCAGTGATACAATAGAACCTCCTCTTATGGCAGCCAAGACACACGTTAGTTCCAGTTTCTGGTTTCAATGTACCTGGACTCAACATCCGGCCAATCAATGTATCTTGATACCTTCATTCCTACACGTATATTTCAAGTCAATAATCACAATTAGTGTTTCAAACTACTAAGCAACACTATCTCGGAAAAACTGTCATCCGCTTTCAATTTTGATGATATCAAAATTAAAATTCAGTGAATTACATTACAAAAATCTTCAATTTTACATAAAAAAATAAGGCAATAAATTGCGATTAAAAAAATACAAATAATATTAAAAAAACGTGTAAGTTCGACTTCATAGGCTACACTCCTCACACGTTACACCACCATAGGGTACCTATTGAATACATCAACGTTAAATCTTGTACTTGTTTTATACTATTTTGGTTCTGTAAAAATGTGAATTATATGTAAGTTTTTTACAAAACGATCCATATTCGAAAAAAAATATTCGCAATCCAGGTACAATGGCATAATTCAAATATTATTATTATTATTATTATCACCTACTGCGCTTTCCCATTAGGCCAAGCGTTACAATTGTTCAAACTATGTAATCTTATAAAACTACAAACTGCTAAAAAGATTGGGTTTTTAATGCCTTTTTGAAAATAGGTATTTGATGAAGAGCGTCTTATTGTAAGTGGCAAAATCATTCCAGTATTTTGAAGCTGACACAGTAAACGTTCTATCACCGGCTAATGTGCGAGTAACTGAATATGTGAGACGGAGAGGGTCACTAGCTGACCTAAGTGATCTGGTGGGTGTATATAAATTCAGACAATTGCGTAAGTACTCGTGGAGCCTGGTCATTGAGTGTTCTGTAGACAAACAAGAGTAGTTTGAAAATTATTCTCTGTTTTAAGGGAAGTCAGTGTAGTGAGTTCAAGAGTGGTTGAGAAGGATGATCACAAGAAACTTGCAGAATTAATCGTGCTGCCCAATTTTGTAATCGTTGAACACGAGTCAACTGATTAGAGGGAATTGAAGAAAGAAGCCCATTACAATAATCAATACGAGACAGAACTAAAGAACGAACAGCATTGTGACAGGCAGACTGGTCAATAAACCTTCTGATCCTAGAAATATTCCTTAAATAAAAGGTAAGTGTACTACAGATGTGAGAGATATGGTAGGACATCGACATGCAAGAATCAAATATAACACCAAGGTTTCTCATTGTTTCTGAAGGGCTAATGAGTGTGCCACCAACATCCAATTGGACATTTGGAAGACTGCGCAGGTTGTGAGCAGAAGCAGCAACAAAGAATTCAGTCTTTGAATTATTCAATTTTAACTTATTCACTACCATCCACTGTCTTATATCTGATATACAATTCTGAAGTTTAACAAGTGCATTATCGAGAGCTCCAGGAGTCTTAGGATCAAAAGAAATATATAACTGTATGTCATCAGCATAAAGATGATAATTAATACCGTGATATCGGATGATTTCACCAAAAGGAAGATTATATATTTAGTATCATATGGGTCCTACTATTGACCCCTGAGGGGGTCCAAATTCTAGAGTTGTGGGACATGACAATGTGCCACCAATATCAACTTGTGAAGACCATCCAGACAGGTATGACTGGAACCAAGACAAAACTGTTGACCTAACACCTATTCTATTAAATAAACGAGATATGAAAAATTGATCAATTGTATCAAATGCGGCTGATAAATCTAACAGTGCCATAAAAACTACATTATTTGAGTCAAGAGAAAACATAATGTCATTTTTTACTTTGATTAGAGCTGACTCAGTACTGTGACTTGACCTGTAAGCAGATTGGAGAGAATCAAAAAGATTATTAGATTCGATATGTTGAACTAACTGTGTACATGCTGCCTTCTCAATGAGTTTACCTAAGAATGTTAAGTTTGAGACTGGTCTATAATTACTGAGATCATTTTGGTCCAAGCCTGGTTTCTTCAAAAGTGGTTTGATGATTGCAGAATGTGCTTCATTGGGAAAAATGCCTGTAGAAAGAGAATGATTGACTACATTAGTGAGCAATGGTAATAAATGAACAATGTTCTCCTTCAGAAGCTAAGTTGGGATAGGGTCAAGTCGACAGGATTTAGTAGCCGATGACATAATGATTCTGGACACGTCCGACAGAGTGAGCAACTGAAAATCTGCAAAAAGAGGAATATTTTGATTTTCAGTGTCGCTAAACTGACAGGTTCATTATAAGCATCTATTTCAACTCTTATTCTTTTTATCTTATTGACAAAAAATGAGGAAAACTGATTAGCTAATCTGGATGCAGAATCGTACAATGGAAGTTGATTCAACTTCTTATTCAATAGTGAATGAATAATCTGATATACCTCTTTAACAGAACATGACCCCAATTTATCTTTCAAGAAATCTTCTCTAGCAGTATCAATGATTTGACATACATTTCTATTAGCTTTTTTGAACAATGTGCGATCTGAGTCTAATCTTGTTTTTCGCCATTCTCGTTCCGCTTTACGGCGGTGTTGACGAGCAGCAAGCACAGACTCATTAAACCAAGGTCTACGTAATTTCAAAGAGCGAGACTTTGTTGAAGATGGAGCACGGGTATCAAGTACCTTAGTGACACAAGAAACATACCAATGAAAAAGAGACATATTGTCTCTTCCTTTTGATTGAGATGAAATTAAATCATCTAAGGCTTCAGTGAATTGAACTTCAATTCAATCTCTTCAATTCAATCACTTCAATCTCTCGATAGTTGCGTAAGGACGAAGTGATAGAGACTGGCTGTGATTTCTGATGAGCCAGTAAGCAACAGATCATGTAATGATCGGAGATGCAAGTATCAACTGTATGACAATCGAGGATCAATGAGTCATCTCTGGTAAATACTAGATCCAACGTGTGACCCAGATTATGTGTTGGACCTTGGACATGTTGAATGAACCCAGCAGATGTAATAGTGTTCCTCATGTGAGCACATCCTTTTTACTCATGTCTTCCCAATGGACATTAACGTCTCCTAATAATACCAATTTTCCCGGACATGGTGATATTTCACATACGTATTTATCAAATTCCTTCAAAAAGTCAGAACTTGTGAATCTATTTGCTGAAGAAGGTGGTGGTCTATACACAATGAAAAAATGGATAGTACTTGGCAAGTTAGTAACATGAACAGATTCATATGTGGAAAAACTGAAATCTGAGTTTTTAATCATCAATTTTAACATAGATTTATGCAATACACCAATACCACCTCCACGTGTACTTGCATTTCGTGGTGAATTAATAACAGTATATTCCTTAGGAGTGCACTCCCCAATTACAACGTCATCCTGGGTATTCACCCAGGTTTCAGTAATACACACACACACACACACAGTTTACCTTGTAAAAACTGACTTAAGTCTCTATCATTTTTCGAACTGAGAAACACTGTAGTGTCGTCTGCATATAGACACAATTTCGAGTGTACTCCCAGGTCAATAGAGCAGATATCATTCACAAATATGATAAAGAGCAACGGACCCAGTAGTGAGCCTTGCGGTATTCCTACGGAAACTCTTTTTAATGCAGACTTGACTCCTTTAATACAGACACTTTGAGGGAAAATTGTAAACAGGGGGCTAAGACTGAGAGGGCGAAAACGGAAGGCTTGGCTGGAAATATCAACAGGTGATGATGATGATGATAATAATAATAATAATAATAATAATAATAATAATAATAATAATAATAATAATAATAATAATAATAATAATGATAATAATAATAATAATAATAATAATCCATATTTTATTCGAAATAGACATCACAAATAGAAATCTTCCGAAAATTGATCGTGAGCCTGGCAGCCACTGAGCAGCGCCAGATCGACGTAGCTCTATCCCTTAAATCGTTGACCGCCATGCAAACAGGGTAGCAGCAACTCCCATCTTTTAACGTCTTTTGGTCTGACGCGGCCTGGGTTTGAACGGGCTTGAACTCCCGACCTCCCGGTTGTGAGGCGGACGCCCTACCAACTGAGCCAACACACCGGTGATTCATGAGCAAGAAGATACAATTTATCTTTCAATGAATGTTGTGAGATTGCACTTTTTAGATAAAGCTGGAAAACCATGGCATCCAACTTTTTAAAAGGGAATGATCAGTGGTAAGGAAATTGAGTCACCAATCAAATGATACCTGAGAAATTGAGTCATTTGTTTAGTTGATGTATCATATTTCCGCACTGGATGCACGGAGGTGCCCATTCTCCTATGGTGGAATCAATTTGAAGACCAACAAATGGCCTTCGAGTGCCAAAGCAGACTATGTTATGGTCCAAATCAACGTGTTGACATTAAACAAGTTTGAAGGTGACCACCTCGTCCTACAATTTCGTGTTCATAAAATAAATGATGCAAATAAATGTGCGAGCAGGAAATACCCCCCCCCCCCTAAAAAAAAAAAAAAATGGTGCTAACATTATTATGAAACATTGTGTGCTCCTTCCTTATCTTAACAAAATTTTCTACTTTGATCTCCGGCTGCTATTTTTTCCTGACGAACTTTTGGAATAGTTGCTACTCAATTCAAAATCTTCTGTCCCATTGGGCCGTGTAACCATTCCTTCTGAAAATAAACAACAAACGCGTACCTTTATTGGACATTTATTGATCATTTTAATTCGTGTTTTCTTTTTTCATCTGTTTTACAGACGTATCTAGACGTTGACAGATGGCGCTATAACCACTATAAACTTAGGACATGTTCAAAGTGTTGAACGGCCAGCTTCCAATCGCGATTGGCGGTTCTCAGATTCTCATAATGTTACTCTGGCGGGTTTTTTTCGGTTTTCATCGTAACTCGGGTCGAATCTTACTGGTTTCTAGACTTTTGGTGCTGTTTGGCAGGTGGACAGCCACGCGCGTATCTTTGCCATATCTGTTTATTGGCACTTTGAAACGTAGAGGCAGCATATTTTCCCAGGTACGTTTATGTTTCAGCCGTGTTGATTGGCTCGTTCATAGCATGCAGGCAGCTTGTTTCCCAGGTACTTCTCAGAGTCAGTGCCGTTAATTGGCCCGTTCAGAGCATGGAGGCAGCTTATTTTCCCAGGTACGTTTCTGTCGCACCATTCACCAGTCTATCGTCTGTTCCACGAAAAGTAATTGGGACGGTTTTTACGACTGGCGTGTATGACAATATTTTGTCCAACCCCTTTTTCTACGTTTAACGTGCATGGTTGCGATTGGTGTAGAAATAATAAACTTAAACACGTTGCGTGATTACACTAATTTGATTGGCTACCAGCTGAGCTTGTTTTATGAGTTGTCAGCGATTGATAATCATAAGTCTATGATAAGTGTAAGTCGTTTTAATTTCATGAGTGATTCACTTTAGCGCAGATATCGTGTGGGGCTTAGAATCAACCAACTTTACAGTTAATGTTCATCGAATCGTCAAAGAGCAATGGGGGCATCGAAGTGGCTGTTTGTGATCTGTGCCGTGATAGGCGTACTGGCAGTTGTTTCAGCAAATGAGCTAGGTAAACTTTAAATGATAAAGTTACATCTTATAGAGTGATAACGTCACGAGCAGCTCAAAATTCCTCCGCGCTGTAATAAATGATTTCTCTTAATTACGGAGATTTATCATGAGATGTGTTTTGTGAGTGATGTAATCAGTTAAATGCGGTCACATTAGAATAAATCTACAGTGTATACTGTCCATTTTCAGCGTTTATTTGACAATGTATTTTGTTTCCACTCTTAGATTCTTTATTCAAAAATATCCTGTCATACTGGCATAAAAAAAATTCTGAGATCATTTGAAATGGATAACTTCCTGAGCATTAAGTCTCGTTTGTAAATTAGGAGAAATTTACTTGTACAAAGAAGACAAATCCTTTTGATGAACTACTGAATAGTGCGTAACGTTTGCAATCTTTACTAGCTAGAACTTTTATAAAAACTTACAGTGTATCAACTACATCAGGAAAAAAAACACCTTCATCTCCCGTTAACATTTTAAGTAGTAATGGGCGAATAGCATTAACGACATTTGCCACCGCATGATTGAAATTTTCCTCTTTATTCCCCTTTTATTAATACTTGGGGTTTTCTATATTTCGCTGTTTTCTACGCAGATGAAATCCAAGGAAAACTTCTGGACTTACAAGACGCCTTGGTTCATGAAACTCAGGTATAGCCCCATTAATACATTGATAGGGTCAAGAGGGTCATACATTATTATCAAAAACTTTCTTTTTTTAACTTTTGACGTGTTAATAGAAAATTATTTGAACGCAATAAACATGGATTTAAAATTATTAGAATTTTTCCAGATTTTATTGCAAATTTGTATAAGTCATGTGATAGAAAGTGTAAGATTCCGTACATGTTAGTGTACGTAGCAACCTGTACGAGAATTTCCTTGAGGCCATCTATTAATTGAACAACAAATCGGTAAACCAATTATCGAAAGAGTCAGGTAAATCATTTTTTTTAAGGGTCCGATATACTGATTAATGGTAAGGGTTCCATAGACCGGAGGGTCCATAGACTGATTATGTAATGGGTCTGACGGACATATTATCAAACAGGATCCTATAGACCATCGGCCTATAGGGTCCTTTTCCATAATCCATCTATCGGACATTCCGTCTATAGGATTCCCCCGTAAAAAGTCAGCTAAACCCTAACCGTTCCGCCATGGTCCCACCGATCAGAAATCAGGGGGTTTAACATAAATCAATGCGAACAGCATTCATTTTGAATTTGCACTGCACAGGCCCACACTCAGACTATTTTAATTTCCAGTGGTAATTGAGTACATTGTAATCGTTCCCACCCCCCCCTCTCTCTCTCTCTCTCTCTCTGTAGTAGAAGCTGTATTTCATTCAAGAGAGTGCCATTAACTCTCAGATGGTATAGTTATCGTCGGATTGATCCACAGCAATACAGTAGTCAAAGTTTGGCAGTCATGCGTATATAATCTTGGGAGAGTATAGTCATTAATAAGATCGCTCATGGAGTAAGGGGTTTTTTATTATTATTATTTTTGGAGTATAACGGTAGTTAGACAAGGTGGCAATTTCGATTTTAACCCGTCATAGACTAAGTGCCAGATATCTCGTGCTGGGTCTACATAAAATCGTATTAAAAATCAGATTGTCTCCAACTGAACAATGTCCACCTGTTTCAATGTATTACAGCCACTCTAACTTCACTTTTGTTGGCTTCTGACCCTGGAAAAAGTTCGGTCAAAGGGTAATCAGCTTTCACGAAATAATGGGAAATAATGGGCCGTATGCATAAAAAGTAGCAATCGCTTGTAAGGAATCGCTTCAAGCACCAGCAATTGGTTGTCAAGCAAAATCAAGCTCATGCAACAGGTGAAAGAAATTGCTTAAAAACGTATGCATAAAAAGAACCTTTTCTG
>JZLH01S0623947.1:0-12323 GCA_001188425.1 Eucidaris tribuloides | reverse complement strand
AACAACACCCGAGTATCAACGCACACCTTGTACGGAACCGTTCTCTTGTTTTCATTCGGCCACTTGTATACAGGTTTATTTTTGAAAACATCTCGCGTGGGTTTCGGTCTTGTCTTGACACCCCATCTTTGCGGTGGTACTTCGGGGGAACGTCGGGGGTCCTCGCCGCTCTGCCTGCACCCTCATCATCTCAGCTGAAATTGGAGATCATTTCTGCTGGTATTTTGTTATCATCCTTTCTGATCTTCGAGATTCGCCGGCTCTGCAGCTCAAGGTGGCCGCGATGACTTCTTTGATGGATAGTTATTGTCATGATGAAATGGTAAGTCAAACTCCTTCCTCCGAATAAATTTATTTTCGTATTTGTTTGTTCGAAATTGAGATACCAATTCTGGCATACACCTGTTTATCGAAAAGTGTCACACGTATAGCATGAGATCATTGAGATGTATATATAAAAAGGGTTAAGGAAAATAATGATCGACTCTTTTATTTATTTTGTGGGGATATTAACGAAGTTGATGTCGTGGGACAATTTTTACCCAATGCTTCAGTATACACGGCAAATAATAATAATATTGGTTGATTAACCATTAGGAACGGATTGTTAACAGAATAATCGTTCCCATGCATTTCGGTACATGCTCCCGTGCTTACTGCTCACAATAATGTATTATTCATTTGGTATCACTGACATACCTTGACGTTTGGTGGAAAGTAATATTTATTATCAGGTTTGACAATGAAACTTGTATTTGCAATGTTCGGTATGATTTATTACGTGTACCTTATGTCTTCTTCAACCGCACGTCCCAGCCACAATTTTATAGCTACTCGCCAGGGGCATGAATCCAAACCATGGATATGAGCATGATGTTGATTTCCTCATCATGCATGACAATGGAGCTTCGGCGACTGACAACTAGAAGAAAATCCCCCCTCCTCATTTTAGGTTTTAACCCACAGTGTGTCAAATACCACATTGGGGTATGTCACTTGCGTATGAAATTGAACACCCCAGTTTTTTGCGGCGTGTCTGTAACACAATATTGTATTCCTCTTGTGGTATCACGTTTTAGACGTTCGGTGGAAAGTAATATTTTTCATCAGGTTTGACAGTGAAGGTTGTTCTAATTGGCATGTAGAGAATAATTTATTGGGTGTATTGTTAACTCTTTCGTGCTTTCCTTAGTTAATGATAAGTCCATTCCCTCAGTGCAAAAGGGGATTAACGTCCATGTATTATCTATGGACGCTAACCCCTTTTTGCTGTGAGCCGATGACTTTACAATGAATCGTTAAAGCTGTCAAACTCCCTTAATTTAATATTAATAGATGTATGGAGATTTTGAAATGGTATACACGTGTATCAAATACTCGACATTTAGAGATCGCATTATTGCCGAAACCTTCCGGAAAATCACGGTTTAATGTCTAAAGTTATTTGTAGAGTATCCGACAATGGGTGTATGTCTTGATTCCTACCCCTTCTCATTTGTAGCCCCCCCCCCCGGGACGTAAACAAACAAAATGAAACTCCATAGCATTATCCTCTTTAAAATACTTCAGGTGGAAGATATACAATGTTACAATGCCATGATCACTCTTATCATTTTTAGACTCAGTCTTGCAATTTGCATTCACAGGTTTATCATGTACAAAAACATCACAAGCAATCCCATACCCCTTTTTACCCCCCCCCCGTTTATCAGATTCTGCACCCCTCTATGTACGCCAGGAATAGGAGCTGAAGTGAGATGAGGCTATAGGATTCAAAACGTGCAAATCGGTTTACTTTCATTTTACACCCTTCATTGAAATTTGCGAGCCATGATATTTAGTGAAAGAAAATAAAATACAAAATCGCAAAGCAAAATAGTGACTCCCTACCCGTAAATCCCTCCCCCTCCGTTTTCAATATGTGTATGATGGCATTAGTGTAACAAAATCTATCACTCCGGTTCTGAGAATTAAATGCAATGTAATATAGTGTTTGTGTATACCGGATCTTGTAAAGGTCTGCAGGTATATACGGCAGTTATTAATAACCGCGCATGTGATTTTTTTCGAGTGGTAGATTTGTTTTGTGTTTGAGTGCTCCGTTTACATATGTTTACACGTGTGGCCGTATGGAGCTATCACATTTGACAAAAGTGATTGATGGGTGTTTGAGCCCATGTCATTTTATTTAGTTGTTCGTGTCCATGTTCGTATGAAGTTAGGTGTCATTCTGTGGAAAATCCGTAATCAAATTGCGTTCACAAACTTCACATGCATGGACCGTGGTAGTGTTACAGCGTAGAGGGCGACATTCACATTTCTGCAACGTCGGAGAAAGATAAAAATGTTCGTGACGTGAGTTACATGGGCCAGATTGTCTCAAACAGAAAAATGCGTATTTAGACGAAACTTTGAATTATATGCAGAACAACGTGTGAAAAAGGATTTCCCAAACTGATCGGGTCTGTATTTCATTATCAAATTTTTAAGCTAAAATTTTGTCATATTTTGTCGGGGTTGGGGCTTGTCTCAAACAAAATAACGCACATGAACTTTGATGTACTGCAAACATGTGAAAATGATTTTCCCAAATAGAATTGGTACAGTCCATTATGAAAATTCAGAGTTTGATATGAAAGTTTATTATTTATGGGGTGGTGGGTGGGCGATCTACTGTTCCTATTTTGCCGTTTTTGACGGCTGCTTTTTGTTTTAACTTGGGGGCTAAATTCCCTCCACTTGAGCTCCTTGTGTTTCCGTATGCTACCTATTACACAATGTACTATGGTATGTTTATACCTGGAACATTCCACGACTAGTCGTGCATCAGTATGAATTGGTCAGAATTGACCAATTCACACTAGTATTAATTGGTCAGAATTGACCAATTGACCAGAATTTGACTAAAAGGCAAATCGACAACAATTTCCATTTAGCGTAAACACATATTTTTCTCTACAGAGTAAACAATCGCATAAGTAATCACGACTGCTAGTTAAAATGTTGGCACGATCATAATATACTTGTTTTTCTCATTTCGTTTGACGTTTGAAATGACATTAAAACCACTTTATCTCGATTGGGAAATATGATACCCACCAAACCATGAAACGTATACGCACATATGATCGGAAGAAACGGGTATTTTTGTGTGGATAGTGTGCACTAACAGTGCCTTGATTGATGGAGCCGAAACATTTCCATTTCAACTGGCAACAGTTTTAGCTCAGTTATCCCGTTTGAGTGTATATTTCATGTTTGACATTGTTTATATTAGTATAAACATGATGATGTTATCGCCCGTACTTTTATACGAAAAATGTTTTCCTTTACAATCATGATATTTTGTTTTAAAGAGAGATACCACGTACAAAATGTAAAGTAGCTCTATACATGTAGGTCGGTGGTTTAAAATATTTACCAACATTGTAACACAAACATGCATATTCACATGGGTACATAGTGCACTTGTATTTAGCGCACATGCAGTGCTAATGCAAAAATATGCACACACACTTGTACGCGAAGCAGTACAAAACGTAGACATGATAGAGGAAAAATAGTAGTATTTCAAGAAATCCTCACTTTGGGATGAAACTACCCCACAATCAAGTACACAACCATTCCTCTAAGTTTCATAGATCAATTTCTATCAGGGCACCAGATTAATTCGATACTGGCAAATGAACTCTTGTGTGTCCATAATTAACCAAATTCAAGACAAATCCGTCCAGCCAGGAGGTGCACTCCAGCTGGTGTATTATGTTTCAAGGCATATATAGTTCTTTAGACATTTTTTTTTATACTTTACCCAATTATGTCAATATCCTTTAAGCACCAACTTCAAGGGCAAAATGAGAACAACGTGTACAATATGTACATAATAAGTATATTTTTGATTCTATATCCCTCCCTCATTTTTGGCCGATTGTTCTTAAACGGGGATGGGGGCGGCCCGCCCTTCGAATCCTCCACTAAAAATGTGATGTCCTTATAGTACATTGGTGATCAAACTACGTTGTTTACAGTTTACAATAATTTGTTAGGCGGATTATGTTGTGTTAAGTGAGTCAGCCCTCATTACTGCGTGAGTCACTCAACGAACCATGCACCATTAATGAAGCGATGCAATTAGGCAGAAGTGCCGAGTCGTAAACGATCTCTGAAAGAAGAAGAAGATGATGATCACTTACTGTCATCTTATCCCTTGAACTAAATTGAAAATAATGACGACAAGTACAGTGCTTTGTCATCAAGCGCGACAACAAACTACAGCCTGAACGCCATTTGTAAATCCCGATAGATTAATTACTTTATGATGGGTTTTTATCGCGGA
This sequence comes from Eucidaris tribuloides, assembly GCA_001188425.1. Lineage (NCBI taxonomy): Eukaryota > Metazoa > Echinodermata > Echinoidea > Cidaroida > Cidaridae > Eucidaris > Eucidaris tribuloides. The sequence continues at coordinate 7,987 of JZLH01S0623947.1, read as the reverse complement.
ACGTGTCATCCCCCTAATTAGAAAGCAAAACAAACAATTATAAACGGACAGACTTAATGACCTGTATATCGCTTTGGACAGTACTGACCCTAAAAGGAGTGGGTCTTTTCACCCCAACTGCCCTACAAACAATAGAAGAAATCTAGTAAATGCAAGATTGCAGAAATATAGATTTACACTGTAAAAATACTAAACACTTTTATAAACACTTTTCTTTATAAACTCTTGAACACGTTTAACTGGAAATCATAAACATGTTTAGTTAGAAATTCTGTGTGTAATCATCTATTATTCAAAAGTTCGTGTTTATTTCTGGGACACTTCATAAACACTTGAACACGTTTCATAAACACATTCGAGTGTTTAAGTGTAATAATCATAAACGCGTCAATAAACACTTTTGTAAAAATCTAAAATGTTTGGATGTCCATAGAAATGTTTGTTGACGCGTTTATGATTTTCAGTACCTAAACACTTAAACATGTTTCTGATTTCCAGATAAACGTGTTCAAGTGTTTGTAAAGTTTTACAGAAAAGTGTTTATAAAAGTTTGTAGTATTTTTACAGTGTAAGTAATGTTTACTGTCAGTGTTGTGGTCAAGTTGTTGTTGTTGTTGTTGTTGGTGGTGGTGGTTTTAACGGCGCATGTCAATCGATGTCCGATTGTTCACACTCGAGTCTGGACTCAATTCTAATTTGAAGTGGAAGTGGACTCGGACTCTGCGTCGAGTCTAAATGTAAAATAGATGACAAGGTTCTATATTACTGCGGACTCAGGGCTTGTGAACTTGACTCCAACACTGTTCACCATCCGAGGAAAATGATTCATCACATTGTGTTAATTCCCAGTATAATGTATTATCACATAATGTATAAGGAAAAAGAAAAAAAAATCGAATCACACTCTTTGGCTTTAAAAGTGACACATTTTCACAATACTATTTTTAGCTATAATTTTATGCACTGTATACCAACGCATTCAAAAGGTAATCTCAACAAACTATATTTTTGTACAAGATCTAAAAATCGTTATTTATATTTCAGCCGGATATAAGTAATGTTATTCAAACAAAACAGAGGCTCACACTCACAGACTCTTGTCGCTCAACTCAGTCTAGTCATGGATCCTAGTGGTCTAGTGTATAGGTGTTGTCCTAACCACGAATTGAGTCATTCGCATTCTCGCGTAACCCGCTAATATATAAAAGGATTATTAACTATATGATTCCATATTAGTGAATAGTGACATGTTGATCCCTAGTTAAAGTGGCGAACAACACACATGATTGATGATGGGTGCTGGGGCAGTTGACCACACTCCCCATAGAAATTCAACACTTAATATTGGTAATTTAATTCACAATTATTTAGTAATTTGACGTATTTTTCCCCAATCCCATGCATCCTCATTATCAACCATTCCATACTTGTGTCACGCGAGTCACGCATGCTGTGTGTTACGAGTCACAAGTCAGGGTATAGATGATTGCTTGGCATGATCAGGCAAAGTGGTCGGCTTCAATATGTTCTCGGTTTTGATCTATTCCCTGGTTTGTGACTGGTGTGACATGAAACATGCGTAACTCGCGTGTCATTTACGTGGAATGGCTGATATGTAATCGCTTTACATCATGTATTCCAACAAAATACAACCTAAGACACACAAAATCGTTTCGTCATTCTATTTTCATCACCTCTGCACTCTCCAAAATTTTCGGTTTACTATACTGTTGTATAATAAAAATATATCTGTAAAAGAAGTATATTTTCTTAAGTATATTTAAAGTTTTCAGTGATACCGTTTGTAAGACGAAAATACTTCAGCTTTATGAAATATACTTGATTTCGATAGAAAGACTCGAAACATGAGCTCATATACATCATTAGCTTGGTTTTTTCGTTTGTCATCGATTTGTCTTACCTCAGTTGCTGTAATCTCAAAGTTATTTTACACTGTCGAGGTTTACTGTTTGTTTCTTCTTTATCAAATTACCGATTATCATATCAAAAGATTTGATCGTTAATTTTAATGATCGGAAAACAGAATGACCCACATGTAACAGGACTCGAACCTGAAACTTATATTGATATCAGGTCAGCACTACCACCAGGCTTTGCTGGGTAACGGCAATACCTGCACGGTTTACTTGATTACAAATAGCCGAGAGTCAGTCCTAACGTCTGAGCTCATTTAATAAGTCCTCCAGTATAGTAATGAGTATAATCGTGAATGACAATTTTGCAGAGGGAATTAATGATGCTGAGGATACAGTATTAAACATTTGAACAATAACGTGATTAATTCGATAATGCAGTCATCGAGCAAATTCCCACTCCTTAAAGGCAGTGGATCTCTTTTGCATGCCTAAAAATTAACATTGTGTAAATACAATGTCGTATAGAAGAAAATGCCATCTGGGAACCTTTAGCAAAATATAGGAGCTAGAAACTCAGTTTTAGTGGAATTATAGTGACCGTTAGACTCAGATTTGAATTTTTTCTCGCGAGAAAAAAATCCTGCCATAGAACGTACACTAAACGGCTATTGTTTTTCTTTCGCATTTTTCAAATTCTAGGCAATAACTGACCCCCAGATTTCACAGACATGCCCTTCATCAATAGCCTAGGGGCATGGCGTATCTTTTCCTGGTCTGCGGGGATGTTTGCAAATGAGATCCACTGCCTTTAATGATTGTGATTTGGGACCACTCCGTTTGGAACTAAATTTCGGAGCTAAAAGAGTGGGAAAAAGACCTAATTTATCTCCAAAACGACGGATTGTTTTCTACTCTCTTGAAATTTAGCTCCAAAAAAGGAGTGGTCCCTAACCACACTCCTTTAGGAGTGGGAATTAGCTCCGTGATATCTACAGAGCAGAGATGAACACCAGACCTGTCATTCATTATTTCAAACTGTTCAGATTTTTTTACAACTATAAATTTGTTTTGTGTACTTTTGTCGTAAATCTAACATTCTGTTTCGATTTATTTTCTTTATCATCCTCGCAGCTTTTCTCTGACGTGTACCACGACCAGATACCGGGTCTCACTGCCGACATCCAGCCGCACGCTTTCAGGGTCGGGTCGTACACCGGCTCGGACTGCGAACAGCAGTACCGGTCGTTTCCGACCCCGCCCGACTCCCCGGTCTTTGCCGAGCTCACCCCGCCGAATAGCTCACAGACGAAAGCGGCCTCGACAGCCGTGGGCTCACACATGCAGTCGACGGGCATGCTACCGGGAGACAGCGGGCTACTGGCCGCTCACAATCTCGACATGAACGCGTTATTAGACAGCTGCTTGAGCACAGGTATGGCTTCAATTAAAAAAAAATGTCAAACTTTGATATCTGAGCTACATAGGCTAGTTGCGTTTGAACGGACAAATAAACACCATAGAATACAAAAGTTTGGAAATTTATGCTGCCACTGGCAAGATACGAACGAATAAACAATTAGTACTCTGGCCGAGTACAGAATAGCCTAAATCTATGGGAGGAAATGGGCAGGTGAATCCAGTCAACTTACGATTTTCACTTTTTTAAAAGCACTAAATAGCCTAATCATTTTGAAATACAGTTTTTTCAGGCTTCATTTTTACACCATATCAAAGACACTTGGAACATGGAGGGTTAGCTCACATTTTGTTTAACTGTGTTCAAGCCTGTGGCTTTAACTTATTTAGTTATTTTTTTAGACTAATGCCGGTCAACTTTTGTTAAAACTCTATTAATTTCTGGTGGTTTATTTTCCGGTATACTTAAAGTGCTTTCGACATATCTACACAATACAATTTCTTTTTAATGATTTAAAATACTATTCTTTCAAAAAATGGATTTTTGATGACCATTCATCAGAAAGGGCTTCTAAACGTGGTAAATGGTTAGAAACAGAAAGAATTTCGAACTTACAATTAAGTATGTTTCATTATTACATCTTGTAAGCTTGTAAACTTAATTCCACGGTAAGATCAATCAAGGTCAGTGTATGCTTGTACTGGACTCAATAATATTGAAAGATTATTCTTTAATTAAAACACAGCTTTCAAAGTATTTTCGTAGGCCTACAAAATGTGGAAAATTTATTTGATTTCATCGTGTTGTTTTTGAACGCATACAATGATTATGTTCTACAACTGAAGTACTGGTATGAGCTGTGTTATTCTTAAAGAGTGTATTATACATGAGTATTCGCTGTTCGGCAGTTTAGTATTAACTCTAAACCCTTGAGAAGCAAAAGGGCGCTAATGCCATAGAGTTTGTACAGTGGTAACGACTTTGTCCTTCTCAATGTACGGTCCTTCCGACATTTTGTCTGTCTCTAACAATTGGCGGGTCATTAAAATTTTCAGAACGCAGTTATGATTATATTTTTATTGTAATATTTATATATTTATATTATTCTGTGGTATATGCAAGTACTTATTGTAGAGAGTAGCTATATATAGCATTTGTTGCCATAACATCATACAAACATAATGTACCAATTCTTGTAAAGCAATGTTTGTATTTGTACATAACGAGAAAAAACAACGGACGTTATAATGCGCTGGTACACTTCTACTGACGTAGTGTGACGTAGACTACGGTATCCTGTAATTCGATACTCGCAAACTGACAAGTCCGCGCCCCACCGCTCGATCAGATTTCTCGATTTTAACTTTTACGGGTAAAACTTGATAATGCAATCTAGCGAAGGAGTGATTGCTCTTGAAATCTGCAAATCTTTTGACAGCTAATACGAAGTTTGCCGAAGGTCACGAACATGTCGATATCCTAATGATATGGGTGGGTTTACAACACATAGGGCCTATAACGTATGGCTTGTGTGTACAAGAAACGGTGACGATAATTATCGCGCGTTTTGTTGCCAGCAAAAATAGGAAGCGGACGTTTAATTTCCAAAACGTATATCGAATCGTTTATCTAGAGTCATGTAGTTAAAAATGTTTATTGCGATTCCGTTATATACACAGATGTTTATATATAACAAATACATAAGCAAAATATAAACAAATCAAACGATTTCTTTTGTCTCTTGGGATAGTTATTTAAAGGCATGGCGTCTCCTTTGTATGCCTAAAAATTAACATTGTAATTCACTATCGTGTATAGATGAAAATACCATCTCATAACCTTTAGCAAAATATAGGAGGTACTCAGTTTTAGTGGATGATGGTGACGTTAGACTTTGATTTGAATTATTATTTCCTACATAAAAAATCCTAGCATAGAACATACGCTAAACAGCATTGGGAGTTTTGCGCATTTTTCAAATTCTAGGTAGTTAGTAAACATCAGATTTCATAGACATGTCTTTCATAAAAGCACGAGTGATGTTTTACTGTGCTGTGGATGGGGTGCAAATGAGATACACTGCCCATAAGATTCAAACCATTACAAAAAGATTTGAAATCATTAAATTTACTTTTATAAAAAGTAAATTCTGTGGTTCTTGCACGTGCCCGCGGCTAAATTGCTTTCGAAGAATTAATTCTATCATAATAAGTCCACATTTTCGAATTATGGGGCACACCCGTTCAGGGTTGAACAATGGCGCGTATAGTTTCAAAACCCCTTCTTATCTGTCTGTAAACGTTATTAAAAAAAATTTCATCCCTTATTTGGTATAAATTGGAGATAAATTTCAGTTTCACAGTTTTGAAAGTACCCTAAATATTGTACTTGAAATCTGTATATACCTTCATGCAAACCAACTCATTTGTATATAATACCGAAAGTTAACGATAGTGCGATTTGGAATAAACACCACTTTTCCTATATCATTAATCACTTCTGTTTGTCACGTGCTTGCGAAGTAACTGAAGTACCTCAGCATGCAGAGAGGGCAATTAGGGATTTAATTATTTAAAAGTAATATCGTGCTACTTGTGTGTCTCCCATACCCACATTAAACAAAAGACTTTCTCCGCTTTCAGAATGGTCTTTATTTCTCGTCGAATGTTCAGTTTCGTTTATAAAACCGACAATTTATAAAGCGGTAACACCCTGGATGGTAATTTCGCTTCGTCATATCCTTAACAATTCCTAAACTTTCTTATTTAAAGTCACTACTATAAGCTGAACTGTTTCGCAACGCTAACAAGAGATACGATTTTGTCAGAACCAGTAACTGTATTACAAAATACTTTCACGGAATCTTTTCTGTTAATTGCCATTGCTAAGAAAATGTCGCACGCGTCTACATGAAATATAATTCGCGACGGGGATATATGGTTAAATGCCTTCATTAAAATTTGCACAAATGAGTTACTCTAGTTACAAGTGGGCTCACCTTATTTGTCGAACTCCAAGGGCAATTACACTTTAAAACATCTTGAGTACTTTCGCTACGTATGGGCAAACACTTTCACTCCCTATTATTAATCACACACATTTTCCGATTGCAAAGATATTATTCACGCAATGGTTTTCCCCGCGTTCGTACATCATTTATTCTACTCGCACAATTAGGCTGTAACAAAAGAATGGTCCATCTGACCAAACGATTGTAACGAAAATTAGCGCGTCGCAAAGGCCAAATTTCTGGCAACAAATCAAGAGTTTAGCCTTTGGAAACACCTGTGTGGGGAACCATTTTCGTGTTTGAACTTTCGCTTGAATTTAGCCTGTACAGGCGTGTTCAGTTTTCAGCGCGGTATGGAGTTTGTGGTTCGCAAAATACCGCGTCGGGCCGGGGCCGGTCTAAAGTGGTACCATCCTTACTTTAACCGTGCATATTGGTTCTATCATTGGCTTGCAGTGTACAATAACATCCCGGACCACATGGACCCGCTCTGCGATCCCATCTACCAGTCCGAGTTGATGCAGTCTCACCAGAACGCTTTCATCAAACAAGGTAAGGGCAGAAGTAAGACGAGTATAGCTCTTTCAGTACCACACGCCGAATTTCAAATGAAAAGGCTACGAAGATTTGATGCACTGGAACTGAAAGAGTTAAAAATAAATGTAAAATGTTTCTTTGCATAGGGGTTAGATCCATTTTCCGCCAAAATGATTTATTAACATCAGTGCATTGGCCACCTATTCATCTGGCTATAGAATGCAATTTGATATCAAATTCTAGACGTATACATGTAAGTACGAGATACATAATTAATTCTATATTTCCATAGGGGTTGTGTACAAACTCGAGAAAAAATTGCAGTGTTCTTCAAAATCAATAAAGTGGATGGAGCTCCTTTTGTATATAAGCTCTTCAAATAGTTAGTCAAAAATATGTGATTATTTCTGGATATATAACTTTACATATCAGTAATTTAATTCATTGTCGTGGTCGGACAACGTCTTTCTTTTGTTTTCTAGACTAGAAACACATTAATGGCAAGCAGCAGTAAGGAAACACTGCCTGCCAAGGCTATTAATGACAAACAGACTTAATGACGCGTGTAACCAGACAAGACATATTTGAAAACATTTTTATTAATTTGCTTAGGTTACCTTTATCCTCAGATCAGATCCGTCTGTAAAAATACAATCACGAAAAAAATATTAAAAATATTAGGGATTTATACGCCGTTATCGTCTTTCAAAGGTAAAGAATAATGAACTACTATAATTAGTCTTTGAAAACGCTCTTTGCTGAAGGTTTATGAGAAATAGTCTGGATTTTAGGCAGTTACCCTGTATAGCCTTCATTCCCAGACCGCTGAACTCGGACAGAGTTGACGATGAAGAAGCTACATGGCACTGACAAGACACGCCCAATAACAAGGGTTTACACTTCTGAATTGAGACTATTTTCTGCAGCTGCTGCCGTTGCTCTTACTGCTACCACAACTTCTACAAAAAAAAATAGCAACAACAACACAACTACTACTGTACTTCTCCAACTACTGCTACTACTACTACTACTACTACTACTACTTCTACTTATTCTACATGTACTACACTACTACACAAACTGATATTAATAACGATTATAGTGATAATACTACTACTACTACTACTACTACTACTACTACTACTT
>JZLH01S0623943.1:66586-78129 GCA_001188425.1 Eucidaris tribuloides | reverse complement strand
ACCGCGTCGCTCGCCGACTTTTTGCTTTCAAGTCTTGCGCATCTTTTGAGACCGTTTTCGCGAAAATCGGGCATACCGTTACGACGCTGCGCGACTTTTAATACATGCATGTCAACCCCAAAATTGCTCAAAAACGTGATTTCGTGTACAAAATCAATGGAAATTGTGTTTTCAGCCATAAATCATAAATGTATGATTATTTTTGCTTTTACTGGTTGAAATGAATTCATTTTATGCTGTTTATAATTGCAAAAGTGTCCCCAACAAATTTCATCGAAAAAACAATAGAAAACAAAAGGTCGAAAAAACAAAGAAATACATAAGAAATTCACAAAACAATAAAATACATAAGAAATTAATTCCAATTTGGCAAATGTTTTTATAGATAATTGTTAGAAATGTCAAAATGACTGTTTTTACCAAAAATTACCATTCTACTAGTTATTGTAAGTGAGTTATAGGCGAAACCAGAATTTCATACACTTATTAGCGTAATTAATTACTTAAAAATAGAAAAATTAATTTTTTGAAAAATTTTACTGCGCAGTCGTGCAGTTTACATCCGGCTCTATGCGGCAGCAAGTTTTCGCCGGCGATCGCTAGCGATCGGCGGGCCGAGATCTTGGGGGGGGGGTCAAATTGACCCCCCCCCCCAGTAAAAACACCGGTCTGAAATAGCCCTAGTTAAAATAGCGGTTAAATTGGATTTACTGTAACTTGGTCAAAGGTCAAATGGGCTTATCATTATGCTTATTCCATCTAATTGGCTCTGCTACATGGTACTTGAAGCTTTTCAAATTACATCAATTGGATGGGAGTGCAGCCTGCGGAGGCCCCAAATTACCCATCGACTCGCGCACCGTCGAACTGCTCTAGTTATTTTTAAACCATTTAGCTGAAGACTATACATTGCCCTAGTTGTAAGATCATTGACGGAAAGTGTGACATTGTCACTTATTACAAATATATGCACGCCACACAACACGCACGACACACACACACACACACAACATCCACTACACACCACACTACACATCTGACATGGGCGTATTTAACGAGATTTTGAAAATACTTCTTCTCAGGACACTTGTTTGGAGAATACTGTATTCCGAGGATGAGCAGTTGAAATTTGACAACAGATGAGAACAAATTCGCAGTCAGAGGATGTGTGTCTACCATCCAACAATTTTGGCAAACATTACATAAACGTGTTTACTATTACAATCATGGACATTCACCACCAAACCTGTTGAGAATGCGCAACAGAAAAGGTGTAGATTTGTTAGCATTAATATTAACGTAATTACTCCAAAGACGAGTGTTTCTCGTTGGAATTTTCCTGCGGTTTCTTAATCAAACAACAACAGCACACACACATACGACAAGCAGCTACTTGTGGGGGTGTTCCTGTATGTGGAGTGTGGTTGTTCCATAATCAGGTATAAAAACTTGAGAGTGTATGATTTTAACCCCCAATGCGGAAATACGGCCCAAATGTGTTACTCATACTAACATACACCACAATGTACGTCCTGCATGCCGCAACATTACAATAGAACACACAAACCAAAGACCACCAGCATCATTAATGGGATAATAAAAAAAAAAGTAGGGTTCACTTTAGCACGCCCAACTGTGTTGTTTTAAACCATTTTAAAATGTTTCATTCTGGGGGTCTCCACAGATGCGAAACTACGCCAAGCATGTAATCATATTTATAACATCACTACAATGTACCTCCTGCACACTCACAGCACACACCACATCACACCACACACACACACACACCACACACACACACACACACACACACACACACACCACACACACACCACACACACACACCACACATCAACCACAACACACACACCACACAACACACATCACACACACACATCACACACACACACACCATGCAACACACACACACAGCACAACACACACACACACACACACACACACACACACACAACATACCAGATACAACATGAATATGCACATTCTCCCACGCATGTACCCCTTTGATTCAGAATAAAACCAACATAAACATATTCTTGATTTCAATATTTTATTGAAATCGTATTTTTTTGTACATGGAAACGTGTATTGGCGTTTTTTGCCTGTTTTTTGTTTTGTTAATAAACAAAAACTGCATAATACAAACAAACAAATAAAGACAATTAAGGGCAAAAAGGATCTCTTGTGGTATCGCTTACAAACGGGGTCAAATTTGACCAAACTAAGATCATATATTACCCAACACGTGTCATATCAGACCTGTTTTCGGGTGTGATCCAAGTATGGAGTTGGTATGATCCAACACAAGGCAGTCATAAATCATGTTACAGTGATAGACCTCATATTATATTATCATATTACTTGCCTTTTTACAAGCCTTATTCACCATTGTAAATCAACTGTCATATTTCTTTTCAAAAGCTGAAAGCTGTTTACACAATGTAACAATATATTTATTCATGTCTACAAACAGTTTCACAAAATTTTGTTAAATTTTAGGCAGTACGTGTCAAAAATGGGCTACCACCCATAAATAATAAATCCTAGCACTGAATTATTTTCTTTTTCAGTAGCATCATGTAACATTGTAAATCACTTCCGTATATCACTTTTATATCTACTGAGAAAGAGACTTTTTTTTTTAAAGCTGGCAACAGTTCAATTTATCTATCAACACATTTATTACAATATATATGTACACTTTACATTATTTACATATTGTTAACTTCAAAATTTCACAACTGGAGTACAATCAATAATAGGTGTGATCATTTTACTTTTTATATCAGCTGTTGTATTTGCTGTGAATGTATTTCATTTACTTTTTCAAGTGACAGTGCTTTACATGAACAATGCAACAATATGTTCATTCAAGTCTTTGTACATAACATGTATTTACAAATCGTTAATTTCAAGTCAGTACGTTTCAAATTAGGTACATGTACTATATTTCAATAATGTGTCCTACCATAACCATTTACTGATATTTTTGTTTCAGTAGCTTCATGTAACATTAAAAATCACCTCAATCTATCAAGTGTCACATAAGTTAGGAAAGTACGTCTCTTCTCTCTCTTTGAAAAATCTTACAACAGTTTAAAACATTAATGTAAGAAGTTCGCAATTTGTCAAAAGCTGTGTATATTTTACGTTATTTACAACTCGTAAACTTCCAAACCTTAAATCTTAAGTGCATCAAAATTATGTCCTATCATTTAACTTCAGTACACTGCAAATGACCTCAATATAATTGTATGAGTTGAGAATGCACTTCGTTTACTTTTCCGGCTGACAGTGGTATACACGAACAAGTTAATAACATATTCTGTCAAATCTATGTACAATATTTATAAATCATTAACTTCAAGCCAAGTGTCAAAACTGGGGTTCCATTTATCAAAAATGAATCCTAAGATTTACTTTATCTTTTCCAGTGACGTTGAAATCACCTAAAAATATATCAAGTACCACATCAGTTGAAAATGTATGTCTCTTCATTTTTAAGCAAACAACAATGTAAACCATGAATGTACTAACACATTTATTAAACGTTATGTACATCTTACAGTATTTACAACTGTTAAGTTAAAACTGAAGTAATATCAATAGGTCCTATCACTTTGCATTTAGTATATTGCAAATCAGCTCAATATCAGCTGTCGTATCTGCTGAGAATACCTGTCGTTTGCTTTTTAAGCTAGTAATTGTTTTTTCACGAAACAATACAACAACAGTATTTACAAACCATTAATGTGAAGTAAGGAGCTTTAAAAACTGGAGTTACAGTAGTAGGAAATATGAATACAAAAACTGCTATGTACAGTGTAAAAAAGTAAGAGTAAACTTCATAAGCTTGAAACTGGAACACTACTATAGATCTTATCATATCACTTACTTTTCAGTATATTTTAAATCGCCTCAATATGTAAACTGTCATATATGCTCAGAATGCATGTCGTTAATTGCTTTTTAAAATGACAAAGCAGCACGACCAATGCATCAGAATATGCATTCAAATTTATGTACAATATTCACAAATCATAAACTTCAAAAACTTAAACTGGATCACTATTGATAATCGGCTATATGATCTTATTTTTCAGCATGTTTTAAATCACCTTAATGTATCAGCTGCCATATCTGGCGAGAACGGTTTTTTTTTTGCTTTTTAAGTTAACAATGATTTACACAAGCAATTCAAAATTGGGGTACCATCTATCAATGAATCCTTTTATTCACTTATTTTTTTTAGTAGCTTCATGTAACATTGTAAATCGCCTTTATACCTTTATTTACCATTATTTGGGCGTAAGAGATGACTCTTGCGACTTTTGAAAAGTGGCATTTTTGCCTATAATGCATGTTCACTCATGCATGGCTTGACGGATAAATCTCATTTTCACACAGACGTTTGTTAATGATTGTAGAAATGTTTCTGCCAAATTATTTTGCTAAAACTTATTTCGTTGAAAAATTATTGTAATTTCAAAAAGGGGGTAGTTACTTTTTTTGTTGTGTTTATATTCATTCAAATCTATGTACAATATGTATAAATCATTAACTTCAAGCCTAGTGTCAAAACTGGGGCTCCACCTATCAATAACGAATCTTAAGATTTACTTCACATTTTTCTCAGTAGCTTCAGTAATATTGAAAATCACCTAAAATATATTAAGTGCCACATCAGTTTAGAATGAATGTCTCTTTATTTGTAAGCAAACAACAATGTAAACCATGAATGTACTAACACATTTATTAAACGTTATGTACATCTTACAGTATTTACAACTGTTAAGTTAAAACTGAAGTAATATCAATAGGTCCTATCACTTTGCATTTAGTATATTGCAAATCAGCTCAATATCAGCTGTCGTATCTGCTGAGAATACCTGTCGTTTGCTTTTTAAGCTAGTAATTGTTTTTTCACGAAACAATACAACAACAGTATTTACAAACCATTAATGTGAAGTAAGGAGCTTTAAAAACTGGAGTTACAGTAGTAGGAAATATGAATACAAAAACTGCTATGTACAGTGTAAAAAAGTAAGAGTAAACTTCATAAGCTTGAAACTGGAACACTACTATTGATCTTATCATATCACTTACTTTTCAGTATATTTTAAATCGCCTCAATATGTAAACTGTCATATATGCTCAGAATACATGTCGTTAATTGCTTTTTAAAATGACAAAGCAGCACGACCAATGCATCAGAATATGCATTCAAATTTATGTACAATATTCACAAATCATAAACTTCAAAAACTTAAAACTGGATCACTATTGATAATCGGCTATATGATCTTATTTTTCAGCATGTTTTAAATCACCTTAATGTATCAGCTGCCATATCTGGCGAGAACGGTTTTTTTTTTTTTGCTTTTTAAGTTAACAATGATTTACACAAGCAATTCAAAATTGGGGTACCATCTATCAATGAATCCTTTTATTCACTTATTTTTTTTAGTAGCTTCATGTAACATTGTAAATCGCCTTTATACCTTTATTTACCATTATTTGGGCGTAAGAGATGACTCTTGCGACTTTTGAAAAGTGGCATTTTTGCCTATAATGCATGTTCACTCATGCATGGCTTGACGGATAAATCTCATTTTCACACAGACGTTTGTTAATGATTGTAGAAATGTTTCTGCCAAATTATTTTGCTAAAACTTATTTCGTTGAAAAATTATTGTAATTTCAAAAAGGGGGTAGTTACTTTTTTGTTGTGTGTATGAACTGTCACATCAATTGAGAACATGATGTCTTTTATATTTAAGCTAACAACGGTTTAAACCATCAATAAAACAACACATTTATTTAAACATATGTACATTGTACAGTATTTACAACATCAAACATCAAAACCTTAAAACGGAAGCACTACTGTATATCTTATCAGTTCACTTACTTTTCACTATACATGTATTTTGTCAATTACCCCAATATGTCAGCTGTTGTATTTCCTGAGGATGCCATTTGCTGACAGTGGTTTACACGAACAATATAACAATATATGCATTTAAATCTACATGTATGTACAGTACATGTATTTACATACGAATATCGTTTGAAGCAAGGAGGTTTCAAAACTGAGGTAACAATGATATGAAATATGAATAAAAACAACAGCTATGTGCGGTGTACAGTGTTTACAAATCGTTAACACACTTACCTACTTTTCATTAAATTGCAAATCACCTCCATACATCAACTGTTATATCTATCGAGTACGTGTGTCGTTTTCTGTTTAAGCTGACAGTGGTTAACACGAACAATGTAACAATACTTTCATTCAAATCTACGTACAGTATTACAAATCGTAAACTTCAAGCCAAGTTTCAAACCTGGTGTACCACCTATCAATAATGGATCCTACCATTTTATACTTGTTTTTCTTTAGCTTCATGTAACATTGTAAATCGTCACAATAAATTAACTGTCATATCAGTTGAGAACGTATGTATTTTCACTTAAGTTAACAGCAGTTCAGAAAATATAATATTAAATTTATTCATATCTATGTACAGCATACAATATAATCAAATCCTCAACTTCATACTTTTAAAACTGGAGTATAGTCCGGGAGTATAATGTTGTTAAATTTTACCTACTTTTCAGTATATTGTAAATCACCTCAATATTTTAGTTGTATCTGCTGAGAATGCATATCGTTTGGTTTGTACTAATCTGGCAGTGGTTTAAACTTAATGATACAGTCTTTCAAATCTGTGTACAGTAAACAAAAATGACTTCAAAACTCGAGTAACAACTATAATATTTGAATCAACTTAGCTGCCAGTCTTCTCATAAATAGGGCAATAGAAGTCTTAACCCATTGGGGCCAACAGGCTTGGACAAAAGACCTGTACATTGCACATATACGGAGACGATGTGACTAATATTTCATCAAACATTATATCAATGATAGAATTATATTGCCTAACGCTTTGTTTTATCGGTAAAATGAATTGAATATATTCTGTCCAGACTTTTTACAGTAAACATTAATTCATGGCTTTATATTCCTTTCAGGTCTCACAAAGTGAAATTCACGTGGTCTGTTACTGAACAATAATGCCGTGCAACGAGCATATACGCCTAAGGGGTCGCTGATATTGAATGTTCGACGTCACCAAATTAAAGTAAGATATGAAAAGAAATTGAAATTGCCACAAGTAAGGAGTTAGTATAGTTAATTTGCATAAGCGAACTACAATATGAAAACGTAGTGATGATTATGCTAGCATAGTGATATTTAAGTTTTAGTCAGCTCTATTCAAACAAGTTTGATTGTATTTATTCTTAAAACGATAGATATCTCTGTATAAGATCATACTTTTCATTTTTCTTTTTATTTCCGACTACTGATTTAGCAACTAATGCCCAACCAAATAATTTTCTTTTAGAGTAATTAATTGCAACACATTAACAGACACTTGGTACCATAATTCATATGCATTCCAATTGTCAAAGGCGTTGTTTTGACATTGTAAAGTTTTTGACAGTCAAACTGTGAAGTCAAGTGCAGAATGGCGCTTGAATGGACAAATAAACATTAAAATACCAAACTATAAAACATGCATGGATAAATTTCTCTCTAGAAGAAAGCATTAATTAAAATTTAGGTGGAATACTTAATGTAAAATATTTGTCTGTTTAGGAAATGCCGTGTGTTAAATCAAGTCGCACACATATTATTTTGTATGATAATATCTACAGTAGTACTATAAGCCAACTTCAGCACCCCGCTCCACACCCACACTTGAGCCGTTCGTACTATCGTGTTCACATTGCATTTAAAATTTTACCTGCCAAACGGTATTATGAACTTAATTCTCTGTAGGATTACAGAAGAAAAACCATTGAGCCCGTTTTCAAGTCTTTCATGAATTCATATAGAATACTGGTATTCAGCCAAATTAAAATCCACCAAACAACCACCCCTTATCCATGAAATACAGGCTCTCCAAGATCCATCACTTAATAATTATGCCAAGACAGGATTTAAGATCTTTTATTTAATTGACACTTCATTAATCATCGGAAAATCAGCCTGTTGCTAGTAGATTGTTTGACGCACTTACACAAAACAGCCTAAAGGCAAAACCACCCATAATGATATTTCTTAGCAGTAACCAAAAAGTTTATAACTAGCTTCATTATACGGGGGGCGGGGGGGACTTGCGCTAGTAAGCGTAAACGGAGATTGTGCCGCTCAATAGGTGCCTTTCGCAAAAAAAATTCCTTTCACATGGGTATGGTTTCTGGGGAAAAATCTTTCCTGGGTCAATATTTTGAATTTTCGATTTTACATAGACATTTTTGCCTATTTCATCGCTAGAATGCACAAAAAGTGCCACTTTTCTTATAAAAATTGTATAAATAGTACATTTTCCGCCAAAATGACCCTTAAAAAAGGGTCGGTTTTTCGACTTCAGCGGCACTCCCGGCGGAACTAATCTGAGATATCCCCGTCGACAACCAGAATCTGGAGTACCCCCCCCCCGTCATCATACTTGCTAGCTGTTAGCTGTCACATCAAAAACAGCTATCTAAAAGGTTCCCAAGTAAGCTTCTACATTTTCAGGAACTGTCAGCATCACAAGCTCGCTGCCTGAGTTGACGTGTTATGAGGCTGCTCTGGCTATGTTTCTTCTGTTCTTGGACCATACTTCCCTTGGTTGTTTATGTCAGTCTTACTCTCGAGCGAATGTTCAGTTTTCCACAAATTTTTACTCTCCTTATATTTCATTGATTGAATCTTTCCCTAAGGCAAGATGAATAATTCTACACTGATATGCATGCACATGGATCCTGGGATGGTCTTCAGACTCATCGGCAGATATGCTTACCCTGGATCTACGTTCTGAAGAACAACTGGTATGTTGACTGCAGTCGCACTGTTGAAACAAAACACCGATGGCTGATTGGTGTGATATAAACTAATTTGTTTTACGTCGGGTTCATTCTTCAGCATTCCTGATAATAGTTTTTTTCAACTTTTGAAATATCGTCAGTTTGATTGCAAGTTATATGATATGTTGTTAGATATAGTTTTGGACAATTTATATCAAGAAACTTTCACGTTCAGGCACGACGGCCGAGGTCTGATTGCCGAATTTGTCGTTTCCCCTATATACGTAAATCGCCACTTTGAAATATGCTGTCTGATGTGATTCATAAGATACATACATCACACGTGCCGTGTCAATTATCTTTCATGCGTTTGACAGATAGATTTGGTGCTTGGGAGATTATTCAGACGCTGAACGCGCTTGCGTCACATCTAATTGAATCAGCGATGTGTTACTACACGTACATTGGCAGTCGGTATTAACTATAGCGATGTATTAGGCCTGCTTAAACGGATTCACGCGAGCACGGGGCCTTCAGCAAGGTCCTTACGCTGACCTACGGCGATCAGGTCTATTAGTAATCACTTGAGAAGTTTAGTATATTATATTCCAGACACTCATTATAATCACTACCAGAGTTATTCTATTCAAAACATTCACTTTAAAGCACTATCAGAGTTATATTACGGACAATCTCGTATTCACTGCAGAGGTATAATATTCAGGCAATCATTCGATATCATTGCCAGAGTATCCTGAATCGCCGTTAGAGGATTCTGTGCCTTTGGAAGGAAACTTTTGAATTCCGAATTTCATGAATAACTTCCAATTCAGGGTCTCTCATGATCTGAATCATACAGGGATTCTTGCGTCGGGAGGATTCTCCGAATCCGGGTTTCCATAATCCTCGTCAGATACGTCCAAAGCGATTCTTCGCTGTCGAAGGAACTTCCTTCAGGGTTTTTTTCTGTACTACAGAGTTATGGGTACAGACCGATTTTTGCACAGATTCGTTCTAATCTGTATTAAGACCTCGGGAATAGAACTGCTCTGTAACTCCTGTGGATAAGGTCTACCTTCTCATAAGACGTCATCCATGAGAGGAAGAGAATGAATGAATTGAATGAATGAATCATCACTATCAGATGTACCTTCGCTTTCGGAGGAGGCCTTCGGAGTCCTTCAATGATCTGAGTCAGTGTAGAGGATTCTGTTCTTTCAGAAGACTTTTGGAAATATGGTGAATGTGAATTTCACGATTACGTAGGGGCATAAAATGTAATCACGGGTCTTTGTGCTTTGACACCAGGTCATATTATTTTGTTTACAGATTCGAGTGCATTTAAATCGACGACGGTTATATTTGGTATCCTCATAGTTCAGTTCACTACCTTTATAGATGGGATGATGATCACATTGTGTACTTCGAGGGGTGCAGGGGGTCGGGGGAACTTGCAATCACCATGCGTAGCGTTTCAGATTTGGACTGTTACTGTTCAGCGTTTCGAGAAAGATGATAAAAGATGTATGCTCATAATCACTTAATTTCGAGCACTCAAGCGTACAAATTTTACAGAATGACATATTTCTAGAGTCTCAAATAGGTTATAAATACAGAAGCGAAGCTTATTTGTTTTCAAGTTTGGACACAAATTTCCAACCGGTGAATGACTGACATAGAAAGTTGGAGGTGACTGGTCACTCGGCATAGCATTAATTCGGGTAGAATGTGTGGTCCAATGGTAAATTGTCTCAAAGTGGATTTCATTTTGACCAATGTTGCATTGTCTGGCAAATGATATACTGTAAAACCCATTTGCAGCCTTTCTTATGTTTGAGCATTAGTCTCTTACAATGCCTAGCTGAAAGGACACGTGAACTATCTTCCCAAACAGTAGACGAATTTGTAGTACGCGACTCTAAGCTTTTCCTGCGAAACACCCCGAGACTCTTCCATAACTGTAATATTCAGGTTAGTGTGCTTTTCAGTTTGGACATGTTTCTGTGCCAACGTAGACAGAAATCAAGAGTGAACTGTACAAAAAATAAGTAGCTGATTCTTGTAGTAAAGCTCTTTTCCGGTGACTGAAACTGTAAGTCAACGAATTATACATGGTCCGTATCAACTTTTTAGGTGTGGACACCTTCTGCTGCAAACTCCAGATAAGCAGACCAAGGGAAACTCACAAACCAAATTTCAAACTTTTTTTTTCAGTCATCGTGAAAATGTGAGTTTTCAATGGCATTGCATTTCTGGGAGGTAATGCTGGCTTTCCATCATCTGTGTTGTCCTTCCAACTTCAAGCAACAGCTTCATCTGTAGGAAAAGTTTGCTACTGGCCCCGAATGATATTGAATAACGATAGCTGAACGACTCCATTTCTCAGGTTTAAATTTGCATGTTTTCAGCATTGGGAAGGTTGATTATTTAAATTTTTGATGCCGCTGCGAAAAACTCATCGATGTTGTATCAATGCGGTTTTGAATTCTCGCGGTTAAATCGATTGGTTTTGAGGAGACACAGCATCGGGGGACAACATTTGTTTTTCTCCTTCGTTTGTTATCAGAATGACTTAAATCTAGGATCAACATGCCCACAGCCTCAGACTTGTCAGATCTGGGAACACATGCTGATATTAATGCAAAGATTCTGGCACTGTAATAATT
>JZLH01S0623943.1:54831-66236 GCA_001188425.1 Eucidaris tribuloides | reverse complement strand
TATCGTGTTCACATTGCATTTAAAATTTTACCTGCCAAACAGTATTTGAAACTTAATTCTCTGTAGGATTACAGAAAAACCATTGAGCCCGTTTCAAGTCTTTATGAATTCATATAGAATACTGGTAATTCAGCCAAATTAACATCCACCCAAACAACCACCCCCTTTCCAATACATATACAGGCTCTCCAAGATCATACACTTAATAATTTATGCCAAGACAGGATTTAAGATTTTATATTTAATTGACACTTCAATTAATCATCGGAAAATCATGCCTGCTTGTAGTAGATTTCTTGACGCACTACACAAAAACCAGCCTAAAGGCAAAACCACCCATAATGATATTTCTTTAGCAGTAACAAAAAGTTTATACTAGCTTCATTATACGGGGGGGGGGGGGACTTGCCTAGTAAGGTAAACGGGAGTGTGCCGCTCTAATAGGTGACCTTTTCGCAAAAAAATCCTTCAACATGGGTATGGTTTCTGGGGAAAAAAATCCTTAAACATGGGTCAATATTTTGAAATTTTACGATTTACACTAGACATTTTTGCCTATTTCATCGCTAGAATGCACAAAAATGCCACTTTTCTTAATAAAAACTTGTATAATAGGTACCATTTTCCGCCAAAATGACCCTTAAAAAAGGGTCGGGTTTTTCGACTTCAGCGGCACACTCCCGGCGGAACTAAATCTGAGTATCCCCCGTCGGAACCAAATCTGAGTACCCCCCCCCCGTCATCATACTTGTAGCATGTAGCTGTCACATCAAAACAGCTTCTAAAAGGTTAGTAACTCTCATTTTCAGGAACTGTCAGCATCACAAAGCTCGTGCTCTAGTTGACGTTGTTATGAAGGCTGCTCTGGCTATGTTCTTCTGTTTTGCACATACTTCCCTGGTTGTTATGTAGTCTTACTCTCGAGCGAATGTTCAGTTTTCCACAAATTTTTACTCTCCTTAATTTCTTGATTGATCTTTCCCTAAGCAAGATGAATAATTCTACAATGAATATGCATGCAGCAGGATCCTGGGGATGGTCCTTCAGACTCATCGGCAGATATGCATTACCTGGATCTACGTTCGAAGACAACTGATATGTTGACTGCAGTCGCACTGTTGAAACAAACCACCCGATTGGCTGTTGCGTGTGATATAAACTAATTTGTTTATACCGTCGGGTACATTCTTCAGCATTCCTGATAATAGTTTTTTTTCAACTTTTGAAATAATCGTCAGTTTATTGCCAAGTTATATGATATGTTGTTAGATATAGTTTTGGACAATATTATATCAAAGAAACTTTCACGTTCAGGCCGACGGCCCGAGGTCTGATTGCCCGAATTGTGCGTTTCCCCTTATACGTACGTCACTTTGAAATATGCTGTCCTGAATTGATTCATAAGACTACATACATCTACACGTGCCTGTAATTATCTTCATTGCCGTTTGACAGAAGATTTGGTGCTGGGAGAATATTTCAGACGCTGAACGCGCTTGCGTCACATCTAATTAATCAGCGATGTGTATACTACACGTACATTGGCCAGTCGGTTTAACTATAGCCGATATTAGGCCTGTTAAACGGATTCACGCGAGCCACGGGGCCTTCAAGCAAGTGTCCTTAAGTGAACCTACGGCGATCCGGTCCTATTAGTATCACTATGAGAAGTATAGTATATTACTATTCCAGACAATCATTATAATCACTACCAGAGTTATTCTATTCCAAACATTCACTTTAAGCACTATCAGAGTTATATTACGGACAATCATCGTATTCACTGCCAGAGGTATAATATTCGAGGCAATCATCATAATCATTGCCAGAGTATCTTAATCGCTGTTAGAGGATTCTGTGCCTTTGGAGGAAACTTTGAATTCCGAATTTCCATGATAACCTTCCAATTCAGGGTCTTCATGATCTGAGTCAGTACCAGAGGATTCTTTGCCGTCGGAGGATTCTCCGAATTCCGGGTTTCCATAATCCTCGTCATCACGTCCAAAGGATTCTTCGCTGTCGAAGGAAACTTCGACTTCAGGGTCTTCATTATCTGAATCACTACCAGAGTTAGGCGTACCAGCACCAGTTTTTGCAAAGATTCGTTCTAAATCTGGTATTAAGACCTGGGAATAGAACTGCTCTGTAACTCCTGTGGATAAGGTCTCCTTCTCATAAGACCGCTCGATCCCATGAGAGGAAGAGATGAATGAATGAATGAATGAATCATCACTATCAGATGATCCTTCGCTTTCGGAGGAGCCTTCGGAGTCTTCATGATCTGAGTCAGTGCTAGAGGATTCTTTGCTTTCAGAAGACTTTTTGAAATATGTGAATGTGATTTCACGATACGTAGGGGCATAAAATGTAATCACGGGATCTTTTGCCTTTGGACACCAGGTCGATATTATTTGTTTGACAGATTCGAGTGATTTAAATCGACCACGGTTATATTTGGTATCCTCATAGTTCAGTTCAACTACCTTTATAGATGATGACTGATCACATTGTGTACTCGAGGGCTGCAGGGGGTCGGGGAACTTGCAATCACACATGCGTAGCGTTTTCAGATTTGGACAGATACTGTTCAGCGTCGAGAAAAGATGATCAAAAGATGATATCTCATAATCCTTAATTTCGAGACACTCAAGGTACAACATTTTACAGAATGACATATTTTCTAGAGTCTCAAATAGGTTATAAATACAGTAAGCGAAGCTTATTTGTTTCAAGTTTGGACACAAATTTCCCAAAGCGGTGATGACATGACATAGAAAGTGGAGGTGACGGTCACGTCGCATACGCATTAATTCGGGTAGACCATGTGGTCCAAGGTAAATTGTCTCAAGTGATTTCATTTGACCACATGTTGCATTGTCTGGCAAATTGATATACTGTAAACCCATTTGCACCTTTCTTATGTTTGGGCATAGATCTCTTACAATGCCTAGTAGAAAAGACACGTGAACATCTTCCCAAACACGTAGACCGATTGTATGTAGCGACTTAAGCTTTTCCTGCGAAACACCCCGAGACTTATCCATATGTATATTCAGGTTTAGTGTCGCTTTTTTCAAGTTTGGACATGTCTGTGCCAACGTAGACAAGAAATCAAAGAGTGAAACTGTACAAAAAAATAATAGCTTGACTTCTTGTAGATAAAGCATCTTATTCCGTGACTGAAACTGTAAGTCAACCGAATATACATTCCCTATCAACTTTTTTAGGTGTGGACACACTTCTGCTGCAAACTCCCAGAAAGCAGACAAGGGAAACTCACAACATTCATCAGTCATGTGAAAATGGAGTTCTTCAATGGATTGCATCTTGGGACGTGTTAATGCATAGGCTTTCCACTCATCTAGTGTTGTCCTTCCAACTTCAACAGCCAAAAGCTTCATCTGTGGAAAAAAGTTTGCTACTGGCCGAATGATATTGAATAACGATAGCTGAAACGACTCCATTTTCTCAGGTTTAAATTGCATGTTTTTCAGATTGGGGAGTAATTTTGATGCCGCTGCGAAAAACTCATCGAGTTGATCAATGCGGTTGAATTCTCCGGTTAAATCGATGGTTTTGAGGGACAGCATCGGGGACAACATTTGTTTTTCTCCTTCCGTTGTTTCAGAATGACTTAAATCTAGATCACAACATGCCCACAGCCTCAGACTTGTCAGATCTGGACACATTGCTGATATTAATGCAAAGATTCTGGCCACTGAAATATACTGATTTGCGGCGTAAATGCCAATTTCACCAATTCTTATCGTGCTGTCAAATGGTATCGAATCACTGGGATGTAGGATTTTTACCTCGACCTTCTCATCATGCCAGCTGCTCCATATTACTATTGTCTTAAGGCTCTCATAGAACACTGAAGATGCAGGTATAAGACCAATCAATGGCATGTTTGATATACAATGTGTAAAGCTGATAGTCATTTGTGATATCGTCTTCTCGTGTTCCACTTTCTGTAACTGAGTATAGTCTGGAATTACCAAATAGCACTGTTCGAGATCAAGTCTGTTTAGTTTTGGGCACAGCATTGACGTTATACCAAATAGGTCAAACATCGCAATGGCAGACTTGCACTTTTGTATCAAAATATGTTCAAGAGACGAGTGATAGTTCTTTGACAGTTTTGTGTAATGCTTTAAGTCAATTGCGCAACTTAAAACAGTTAGTTTTCTCAAGACAGGGCACATTGTCATCAGATATGATATGAATTGCAACGTAATAACCGTTGAAATGTCGTCTAGTGTGAAGGTTGTTAGATTAGACAAGAAGACGTTCTTAGCCCTGGATCGTTTTAAGCAAATTGACTGGTTAAAGTTGATGTCGCATCCATTTAGCTTGAGATATTCCAATGCGGGGCATAATGTTCTTATCAGTGCTAGTAAGTCAGGCAGCGAAATACCGGTTGAAATGTTGTTTAGTGTGATATTTGTTAGTTTAGACAGTGAAATGTCCTTGGCTGTGTGTGTGGACTGCTCTAAGCAACGAGCTCCTTGCTGTAAGTTAATTCTGCAATTATTTAGCTTGAGATTTTCCAAGGCGGGGCATGATATTGTGATCTGTACTAGTACGTCAGGCAGTGGAATTACGGTTGAAATGCTGTCTAGTGTGATATATCTTAGGTTAGACAGTGACCTGTTCTTAGCTGTGTATTTCAAATGCTCTAAGTTAATTTTGCATTTGCTTAATTCTAGATATGTCAAAAGGGGGCATAATGTTGCCATTAATGCAAGTACGTCAGGCAGCGGAATAATTGTTGAAATACTGTCTAGTGTGAAAGTTTTTAGGTGAAACAGTGCACTGTATTTAGGTGTGTATGGGAAATGCTCTAAGTTGATTTCGCATTCGCTGAATTCGAGACATGTCAAAAACGGGCTTAATGTTGCCATTAGTACTAGTACGGCAGACAGTGGAATGGGTGTTGAAATCTTGTTTAGTGTGATAGTTGCTAGTTTACGCAGTGAACTGTCCTTAGCTGTGTATGTGGAACGCTCTAAGTTAATTTTGCACTCGCTTAGTTCGAGGCATGTCAAACACGGGCATAATGTTGTCATTAGTACTAGTATGGCAGGCAGTGGAATAAGTGTTGAAATGCTATCTAGTGTGACAGTTGTCAGTTTGGACATTGAGCTGTCCTTAGCCGTATATGGAGATTCTTTAGGATTTACGCCACGAATGGACGATTTATCTATTTCAAGAAGTGTGCAAGAACAGTTTTCTGCTAGGTGCAGTGCATGATCGAATTTCACGTCACATGAAACAAACTTAAGCTCATAGATGGTAGTCACATCACTTGTTGTGAACTCCAAGAAATAGAGCTTGGCTGGATATATCAGATCTGTTTCTTGTAATAAATATTGGGAAATTCCACACTGATAAGGGGCCAGGGCAAGTTTATTCAAGGCTTGGGTTATTTTACCTTCCATCTGACTCTCATAATTGATTAGAAGTCCCAATTCAAACAGATTCCTTGTCATAAATGACATCCCCTGGCTAATTTTGGCAGATATGTCACGACCTTGTTGATTTTCCCCGACATTTTGTGTATCAGGTTTACTGTCAGATGCCTCATGAAGAGTCACGAGATGATTTATAATGGACTCCGTCGTTTGTTCCCTGGACTTGGTCGTTTGCTCACTGACTTCCTTTCTTGCTTTCCCACAAGTAAACAGCAACATGAATTGGAGGTTAATGGTTGCTTCTTTGGTCTTTATTTTCTTCAGACTTGCATGGAGTGTGTCCTGATCGCACTTCCTCAGATAATCACCAGCACATTTCTCTTGAAACAGAAGATGGCGGAAAGAATAATATACTTCCTGTTCCTGAAATGCATCATCGCCAGAAAGTTCTGATTCATGTCTAACAATAAGTCCTATGTTAAGTGCTTTATCAAGAAATTCCTTTTTATCCGCAAAATCCGAATGATAGAAAAGAAGTTTCTTTCCTGGTTTCAGCATTGCCGAGAGGGCTATCTCCCCAAGATCATTCCATAACTGTTTCAGCTTCTGCCTTTCAAGTAATTTGGCCGGAGTGTGATCGGTGTAATGTGCACCGGATATACTGGTGCCATATACCTTGTTGTAAAACAAGGCGCGAAGAAAACATTCAAATAATTGACCTAGCGTTTTGATCTCAGAGATGTTAAGGAAACGTTTTGCCATATAGCAAATCATTGTGAGGTATATTGGCGTACCTGCAAGAACGTGAATGGGTCTGTTTTCTTCGATTTGCTTTACACATTGTTCAGCTTCAGCTTCAGCTTCATATGAGAAGTACGTTTTCACATACGATTTCACTCCATCATCATCAAAGCCTTCGAGATCTATCTGCGCATACAGCGCATCATCTTTCAAAAGCAGAGAATGCCACGGACGTGTGGTAACTAGAGATTGTACATCCCGCAGCGACGTCCACTGCAATATATCTTTGATGTCACCTGTGTATTCTGTGGAATTAAATTCGTCATATCCATCGAATATCAATGCTATTTTGGATGGATGTTGTTCCATATAGGCTCTGATTTGTTCTGGACGAATTCTGCTATTTCTGCTAAGAAGTTGACTACAGATTGCATCTTCGATATTGTCGGTTTCCTTTAACCTTCGAAATTCAAGAACACAAAGAATGGGGATGTCTTTCAAGGGGGAATTTGGGTTTTCATGTGCCCAATCATGGGCAAGCTTTTTACATAACGTGGTTTTGCCCGTTCCACTTTCGCCACGTACAAGGAGGCGAGAAGGTTTTTTTCCATCTATTTTAAGTGAAAAAAGATCGTTATGAGAGAGCTCTTTTTTTCCTTTTTTGATTTCTAGTAGCGATAGCCTCGTGAAGTATTTTTCAAGTTTGAAATCGTTGCTTTCCCAAGGATCTCGTTTAATCCTGCAGTATTTTATTTGATAATATTGCTTCAACTCCTTGCGTAACTGAGCAACATCAAGCTCATCCGTCTGAATCGGCGGTTGTTCTGTGATAAAAATAAACATAATCACTGTATTAATTTGTTAGCGAATTTTTAGACTGGAGAAATACATGTTTGTCAATGGAATATACAGTTAAAATCTAATATAGTACTTGTTTTAATAACTTATAGTTATAATCCATAATTCCTCACATGATTACCTTACATTGCATTACCTGAGTTACGGTGAGGTAACCACTGCGTATTTCAGGGGGCGTTACTCCGTCCTCCCCTTGTCGAACAAATATAATTCATTGTAAAAAAATATATATATAGATTAAGGACGTTCCTCAGTTAAAGTGAAGTCCATATCATTTTCTTTGCATAGAGTTACTTTAATCCATGTGAAGGCTTAATATGCAAAAAAAATAATATAGGTTCTCATTTTTTTTTCCTGTGGGACTCTGAGGAATATGGCAATCTGACATCCAGTATAAAAGGGTAGAGTTAGAGGATGAAGGCTATAATAGGCAACAAGCGTCCAACAGCGTATTTTCTCCAAACTCGGAAGAATGGTAGAGAAAGGTATTCAAAACGAGGAAAACGTTTTAAAGTTGAGGGTTACTTAGTATGGTCTCTTTCTTGCTAGCAGCGCCCTCATGCGGCAGAAATATAAAATCCTACAAATCCTTCTCAGGGACGTTTTCTGTTAGGGGTGGGATAATGGGTTGGGTTCATAAAATTTATGTTGTACATTTAAAACCCATGTCATTTTCATGAAACTTGCCAAAATTATAGAAAAGGTGCTACTAAATTCAGGAAAACTATAAAAATGCGGTGTTCGTGTGCTCATTTTTGTGCTAGCAGCGTCCATATGCGGCAGAAAACATCGTAAAACCACAAAATGTGGTTGGGAACCTATTCATGGATGCGCTGATGGGGTGGGTTTATAAAACTTATGCTGTACATTCAAAACCCATGTCATTTTCACAAAACTTGCCAAAATTGCTGCGATATGGTAGGGAAATATTCAGAAAGGACGGTCCATGCCATCTGTTGTTTGTATGTGTGTGTGTGTGTGTGTGTGTGTGTGTGGGTGTGTTGCTACAGCGCCCCATGTGGTAGTTGATATGGAAAACTCCTCACTAACTTTGCCAAACTTGATATAATTGTGGAAAATTTGATACTGGAGGAAAAGAAATAGGAATGGGGAGTTGTAACATTAGTCTGCCCTCCCAAGGGGAAAAATTCTTGATACTCATATCTATGATAGTGTTGATCGTAGATTGCATTTGTTTGTTGTTGCAGTGGTCGATATGCTGTAAATTGTGGCGATGTACCTTGCGTCCAGAAAAAAAAGAAAAAAAAAAACCGAAATAATTAGGCCTACTCATTGACAGAGTTTCACAGTGGAGCATAGTGAAAACAATTCTTGGAGAAAAATCATGATTAGTATCAGTAAAAATTGGAACACGAATCAAAAGGAAGAAAACAAAATATCTGCACAATTTGTGCCCAAACTTGTTGCAATTCAATCTACAGTAGTTTTCTCACAAGAAATCTTGAAATGCAAAATGATTGAGCATTGGAAAACAATTTGATGACTAAACAACACTACAGTATTTGATCCCGAAAATGAAAGGGAAATGTTTCTTGTTGCATTCCTAATGAAATACATAATCTTGGAAAAAATATTGTAACAAATAGTAAGTGTAATATTGCCAATTTGATGATAGAATAAGAGTCTTTTGCCTCTTGGAAAACAAAAATACGTCTGGGCCTCTGTTGCCAATGAATTGAACCAAGATAAATGATAAATGAAGCCTAGGTACGTGTGTTTGTCACAACGTGTGACCAATATGAACTCAAATGATACATTAATGGCATTCCTAGAGTCCTACATTCCTACATTGTTTTGGTAAAAAAATTGGTCAAGCACCCATTTACACTGCCCCCCCCCCGACATAAGGGCATAATTGACATTTTTTTTTTCAAAATGAGTTACATAGTGTAGGGGACTCAGTACATCATGTTTAACATGTAGAACAAAAAAAAATATTAACAAGGACAACGCAAAGCGTAGCATCCCCTCGCCGGGTACATATAGCATACATATGCATATTTAATGAAGTGTGAACTTTGCCCTTTGGCATACATACTTGAAGATTTGAATCTGTCTAACATTACTAAAGTCATTGAACGGAACTTGTAATTAGCTATTCTTACATATTTAATGAGCTACGACCTTTGACTTTTGACATAAGTGCACATAATCCAAAATCAAATTGTATTTGATACTATGTATGACAAGATCAAGATTTGACCACCATTTCACTGACAAATGTGTGTAAACATATTAAGTGGGGAAAATTACCTTTTCGTCAATGAATATAGGTCTTTTCTAAGGTAGAAATATCTTTATTTTCAGTTTTTGCAACGTAGAACCCTGTATATTTCACCGTTTAAAAAAAAAATTGGCACATTTTTTTTTGCCAAAAAATAGCTGTTTTGGGGTGACAAAAATTGTTTGCACCTACTTTGAAATGTTTGTAGTATCCACAAAATTAGAATATATCCCTTGTTTTTGTTCAAATTCAATGTCATCATAATCTTAAAGGCATCGTATAACAATGATTCCAGTTAAGAAAATAAAAATCTGAGCCACGTGATTCCCTATGATAACAGTGTCTCTGATAAGGTCTTAAAATGAAGCCATGAGGAAATTGCAGTTAAAAACGATCATTAAGTGCTTTTGAAATGTGAAAATCATTGAGCTACCATTCTCGTTTTTCTCCATAGACTGCTGTGTAGCAGCGGAACGTTCAGATTGACAATGGAGTTGGGGGGGGGGGCGCTATCGTTTGTGAACAATGGCGTCCCCCCCCCAACTCCTTTGTATGTTCCAAACGTTCATGTGCCGATTTTCATCTGTACATATTTTACTAGTGACAGCTTAACTGTTTAAAGTTTTGTGTTCTAGTGTGTTTATTTGTCCATCCAAACACTGTCAGAGATATGACAGATAGCAAAGTTTGACAATTTTTGAATGGTGCTTCCACATTGTTATATAATGTCTTTAAGTAAAGTCTTTCAACTGAAACTCTATTTGCTTCAGTTTACTGCAGACTTTAGAATCATGTGGAAACCCATGGAAATTGCTCGTTGACAAACAATACCCCCCCCCCCAAAAAAAGCCCCTTTTCATAGTGATACATATTTTGGTCCACTATAAAATCTGATAGGAAGAAGCTAGAGGGCTGAATTTCCCCTCATTTTTTGCAGAATTTAATTAGCTATAAGCTTATTATAATTGCATTTTCCTTACAAATAAATAAACAGGAGAATTATGCAAAAAACTACACTTACCCCTTAATTTTGAAAAGTGTGTACAAAATCAGAACATTTCACAAAATAATATTTTGGGGAAACCAATCAAGCTACACCACAGGCCTGATAATCAAATCAATTATGCTCCTTATATTTTCCCATAGGTGATTAGATTTCTTATATGGTAGCCTACATACTTTTTTCAAAATAATTCTTTTTAATTATGCCTCCGCCCCGTAAGGGAGCCGGAGGCATTATTTTTCGGGTTGTCCGTCCGTGCGTCCGTGCGTCTGTGCGTCCACACTTTCTTGTAAACAAGATTACTGAAGTACCGCTGGAGGGATTTTAATGATACTTGGACCAAGGATGGACCACTAGGCAAGGATGAATTGGTTAGATTTTGGGACAAATCCGTCAAGGGTCAAAGGTCAAAGGTCAATGAACTTTGTCCTAAATTGCCATTTTCTGCCTATAACTCCAGTAAGGAGTGCTGTTAATGTAATTTGGCAGTTAGGTTCAAAATCAAAAGACAAATATTTTGGTCGAGTAGCAGGAGTCAAAGGTCAAGGTCAAGGGTCAAAGGTCAATGAACTTTGTCCCAAAATGTCATTTTCTGCCTATAAGTTCAGTAAGGAGTGCTGTTAATGTAATTTGGCAGTTACATTAGGTTCAAAATCAAAAGACAAATATTTTGGTCGAGTCGCAGGAGTCAAAAGTCAGGGTCAAGGGGCAAAGGTCAAGGTCAAGGGTCAAAGGTCAATGAAATTTGTCCCAAAATGTAATTTTCTGCCTATAACTTCAGTTAGGAATGCTCACTGTTATTTTGGTGGAGTCACAGGGATATCGGATCAAAGATCAAGGTCTAGGTTCAAGGGTCAATGAACTTTGTCCCAAAATGTCATTTTCTGCCTTTAACTTCAGTTAGGAGTGCTCACTGTTGATATAATTTGGCAGTTAGGTTCAAAACCAAAAGAAAAATATTTTGGTAGAGTCACAGGGATCAAAGGTCAAGGTCAAGGGTCAAAGGTCAATGAACTTTGTCCCAAAAGGTCATTTTCTGCCTTTAACTTCAGTTAGGAGTGCTCACTGTTGATGTAATTTGGCAGTTAGGTTCAAAACCAAAAGACAAATATTTTGGTCGCATCGCAGGAGTCAAAGGTCAGGG
>JZLH01S0623943.1:36747-48312 GCA_001188425.1 Eucidaris tribuloides | reverse complement strand
GGTCGTGCGTCGTGCGTAAACTTTTACACATTTTCAGCTTCTTCTTCAAAATGCATGGTTGGATTTGGTCCAAATTTGGCAGGAAAGATCCTTAGGGGGTGGGGATTCAAGGGTCCTCAAATGATACACCGGGCCCCCCTGGGGGCCCAGGGGCAGGGCCGTAAAGGGCCCAAAGTAGGTAATTTTCAAACATCTTGGGGGCCAGGGGCAGGGCCGTAAAGGGCCCAAAGTAGGTAATTTTCAAACATCTTCTTCTCTAGGTCCAGAAATAGTTTAGGTAAGCCACTTTGTGTGTAGATACCTCTATATGTGCTACATTAATGTTCCTCATGACAATGCCCAGGGTGGCCTGGTTTGGCCCCTAAATGGGGCAAAAGTTTGGGATGGGGCCCTATGGGAATAATTCACATTCACATCAATGGATTTAGACCAAACTTGGTGGGAATGATCAGCAGGGGGAGGGGATAGAGGCTTCCTGGAATGGTACACCAGGAACCCCTGGGGGCCCAGGGGGCAGGGCCCATAAGGGCCCAAACTAGGTAACTTTCTCACCACATTTGTAACCAAACTTGGGTGATAGATGCGTAACAGGGACCTCAATGTAATTTAGGGGTCAAAGGTCACATATGTAGGTCAAAGGTCAAATGAAGTTAAATGTTTCTGTGGTTGTTATTGGCCCATTTGTAACTAACTTGGATGATTAATGCTACATGTATAATGACCTCAATGTTAAATTGGGGTCAAGGTCACATAAGTAGGTCAAAGGTCAAATGTTAAGATAATAGGGCGTGCCTTGTTTTTATAAAAATGGATGTCGGAATTTAAATAAACTTGGAAAAAGCAGCTATACGTGAATGGCAAGGGGATGAAAGTTTTCCAACTGGTTCATTTGGCTATATGGGTGCCTAGATATCAGGCTCCAAGGACCAAAACTGTACATATAGCTGATGTTTTTTCTATGGGTACCATAGAGAGTTTGCGAGAACTCAGGTGAGCGTCGTGCCCCCCGGGGCTCTTGTTTTATTATTGACGACATGACGTTATGATAATATGATTGACAAATTACCATAAAAGCACCGTCGACAAAATCTTCGTCGATATGCGAGCGAGCAGAGCGATCGAGTTTGAATTTTTTTGTGTTTTTACACTTCAAAAGTGCTATTTCTTGGCTTATTTTCGTCGGTACTTGAGACATTTTGTCCGTACTAGATGTCATGGGTGCCGACAAAAAACTTCAAATGTACCGACAAAACTCGGAAATTGCATTATCGGGGGGGGGGGTTGACCCCCTGCCCCTCCCCCTTTGCCTACGCCAATGAGTACGTGTGTTGAGTGTGTTGCATGCATGCAGCTCCTCGACATTTAAATTTGCTGTATGGAGAGGGACTCAATTCCATTGATGTATACTCCACTTAGTCGAGTACCAATTTCTTGAACCATATTTAACAATAATTTAATCCTGATTCTTGTTTTAACTGTAACCCTAACGAAAACTCGAAGACCTAACTTAGTGTTAATCTTAAATAGACTTCTATACAGACGTAGCACGCTACAATGTCTCACACGAGGAAGAAAGAGCGTACTGTACATTTGTTTGTACACACAATCTAGGCGGCTTTGAAGTACTATATAAACGGATACAAGGGCGTAGGCTGGGGGGGTGCACTGGGTGCACGTGCACCCCCCCGAGGAACCATAGGAGTTCCGCCACCTGGCAAGAAAAACGAAATTTGGCACACTTTTTCTGCTTTCAACGCCTGATTTACTCAACTTTAGTTCCACCTCCCTAAATGTGCACCTCCCCATGTCAATTTAGTTCCACTCTCCCAAGATGTGCACCTCCCCCGCTGCCCAAACCAGCCTACGCCCCTGGGATACGTACTTTTTGCTCCGTCTCACAGACTCACACAATAATAGTGTGTTTATTCTTGATCATGCGATATGCTTGTGACAAAAACAAAATCCAAAAAACTTTCAAGCATGGAAATAATAATATAACAAGCATTGGCTAACATAGGTTGGTATTACTCCGTTCTGGTATTATTTCGTTCTCCCACGACCGTGACACTTTAGATCTAAGAAAGGTCAAGTTTCTTTTTGAGGAATTAGAGTTTGCTACGAGGTTTATATAAAAAAATTGCTATTACATAACGACATACAACTCTGCCTAACTCGAATCTTTTGGGAATGAAGAAAAAGCTTCGACTTAGAGAAAATTCGACTTGTGAGGGGTCAAAAAAAGTAAAGGAATGGGACCCAGTATAGACCTTCGACGTGGGCGACTTATTCGACTCAGGCAGAGTTTTGACTGTATAACACCAAGTTTATTACTACTTAATGAACTCTATTGTATTCTTTTCTGTGGAATAGCAAAACAGATCGTTTAAAAATAAAAGTGGTTACGTTGAAGTATGAGTATAGGGGACTTAAAATGGTTAATTTAAACAACCTCATACATTTTTTTAATGGATTTTTCATTATTTTTCAGAATGGAGAAAAAATGGGAAACATTCACTATTTGTTCAAAAGTAAATGTAAGAAAGGATATATCAATTGTATTTAAACGAAAAGAAAATACCCGAATATTATAAAGTAGTGTTATATACTAGGTTTTTAAACTTGAGGAAATTCTTCAGAACAACGTTACGAAACTCGAATGCTTCCGACAAAGAGCTATGGTTCAA
This sequence comes from Eucidaris tribuloides, assembly GCA_001188425.1. Classification (NCBI taxonomy): domain Eukaryota; kingdom Metazoa; phylum Echinodermata; class Echinoidea; order Cidaroida; family Cidaridae; genus Eucidaris; species Eucidaris tribuloides. The sequence continues at coordinate 45,628 of JZLH01S0623943.1, read as the reverse complement.
CTCAAACATAAAAGATTAGAAGGGAAAGTTCTGTTGTTTAGACATTGGTTTGACGCCTGCACAATAAAAATAAGAAATATTTTTAGCTACTCAAATGTATATCATTCATAAAAATTGAAAATTTGTTTCAGACCAAACACGCATTTTTTTATAGAAAATATGACATCATACTTATGCTCAGTGGCGTACCGTGGGTTAAGTCATGGGGGGGGGGGGGCACCCAGTCACTCAACCGAAATGTCATTTTCAGAAAGTGGATTTAAAGCTGCGTATGCCAAGCGTATGGTATAGAGGTACTGAACTGTTAGGGGCTGTTTTGGCAATTTTGTGTTAAAGTGTAACCACTTTTTCAGTAATTCTGTATAAAATCGTAATTTTGATGTTTATTTTCACAGGAATAGGCCCTATGTTTGTACATATACATTTCATTTAGTTAAAAAGGAATTCCGCGAACGAGCGTAGCGAGCGAGCGGTTTGGGAAACTTTGAAACTCCAAGACGAAAAACGGGGTTTGTGGTGTTTTCTTTCGAAGTAAATACCGTTATTTGAGCACAAAGGGAATTAGGCTTATATACGTATTTATTCAGGCCTGTATATTTCAGGGGGAGGGTGCGAAGTCAAGAAAACAGACCTTTAATACAATGAGGGACTGCAAATTTTTCATATGCCTGGAGGAGATGACTCTCCTATGTGGGGTCGAGTGGGGCCGCCTTAAAATCTCTATAGCGTCCGGGGGTCAGGGGCGGAGCCCCCTGAAGCTCACGGGTTCTAGCACTTTCGTGGGGCTATTTTGACTCTCTGTCAACATTAGTTTTCGTAAAATGGACATTTAACTATAATTAAAAATCCCCTCACTTTCAACATGTTTGGCGCTTCCGAAGGTATAATTTTTCATTTCAAAACATTGTGATAATTTGTCGGGGGTCGGGGCGGAGCCCCCGAAGCTCATGAGTTGTAGCGATTTTATGAGCACATTTTACCAATTTGTTAAAGCTATTGTTTGGTGAAATGTACAGTCGACAATAATTAAGAACTACTCTACTTTCAAACTTGTTTGCACTTCCTCTGACATGATTTTTCATTATGAACTGCTGAAAGCAGGTCATTTCAAAACTTGGTGGTAGTTTGTCGGGGGTCAGGGGGCGGAGCCACCTGAAGCTCAGGAGTTCTAGCGGTTTATTGAGCACATTTTAACCTTCTGTTATAATTCTATTGTTTCGTGACAGAACAGTGAATAATTAAATACTAAAGTACGTTCTTTTGAAAAGGTGGACCTTTCAGAGTTTTGTACTTTGTGTGTGTGTGTGTGTGTGGGGGGGGGGGGGAACGTGTACGCACCCGACGCACCCCCATGCTATACCGACCTGTTACTCATGTCGTATAACCCTGATTTGAAATTAATGGGTTATAAAGGGCACTCAATAGCAAAACTAAATATAATTTTGTAGGAATTTAGAATGGCGGAAGCTTGGAGGAGGAATTTCGACACATATCGTTTGATTTTGATAACTGTATTTGCAATATTGCCCCCGCTATCGCTGGTTCAAAGTAAATTCGTGCGAGCGAGCGATTTTTTAATTTGAAAATTCAGTGAAATCCTTTGGGTAAGGGGGAGAAGAATTACTCACGATCGTAAACTCATTCCCTCATGCATTATGGTTAAGTTTCAATCAGTATAACTCGTAACGGCTTTTTGACATTTAAACTCGAAAGGGAACCCCACATTAATTTTGCTCGACCAAACGAGCAAGCTTCCATAATCATATACTAGTATTTAGTCCTTTTATCAATTTAAGCACTACGTGGACTAGCTTGGGTAAACAGCAATTACAATTGTTATAAAATATGCCACAAAAATGGTTCTGCATGTATAGTGTATGTTCCAAAACACTTAACAATTAATAGCAACAAGAACTCACAATCATATCAACACTAAAAATACACTCGTCAAAGATTTAAAACACATAATGGTTTGCAAGAGTATTTTCTATAAACTTTGAAATCTCTATATCAAGCTCTCTTTATAACTCTCCATATAAGAATGACTGAACCACATCCGGATGTTTCTTGAAGTACAAGAAAAGTGCCGAACTGAACGTGGCATCTCTGCCACGATAATATTCGTGAGACTATACCAGAAAGCCCGTAGCAGCATAAACTGCCACTGTGAGTAAACAAAGTTTTGAATAAAAATTAAAAAACAACTTTAATTCACATACATGTAATGACTTACTATTTCAAAACGTGATTTAAGACCACTTTCTAATTCGGCTCGCCCTTGTTTTGTTTTCTTCTTCTTCCTTTCTTTTTTTCTCTTTCGTTTTTTGTTTTAGCGAGCCGATTTGGGGGAGGGGGGGGGGGCACATGCCCTCCCGTGCCCCCGTAGTTACGCCACTGCTTATGCTATTCCCAAAACATGGAAAACAAACATCTTAGAACAAGTGCAAAATATTTAACGTACTCCAATTTCAATGTCATGAGAATTGCTTTAATGAATAAAAATAGAAAAAAGTAAGTCTAACTTTCTCTACACAGTGATCGAAAATAATTCTATTGTTAAACAGCAAATTGAAAACAAATGGGAATCTATTTTTAGAGTCAGAGAAGAATTTAATTGGAAAGATCATTTTATTTAAAAGTTTTGAGATAAAATAAATGAAATAAAATATAAAATGAAATTAGATGAAATATTAGAATGTGATTTTAAATTTTTACATGATTTAATACCACACAGATAAAAATTTTTTAAATGGAAATTGTGTAATTCTCTTATGTGATTTACTTGACGACGAAGTTCACGATTCTAATCATTTGTTTGTAAAGTGCAAATAAACAAGATTATTTTGGTTACTTTATGTCGTCTCATTGTTTACGCTAAATACGCAGTTTATACCACATCTATTCTTTCTTAAAAATAATCAAACACAAATTTTTCATAATAATGCTATTCTAAATATCTTAATATCCCCATTTAAGTAACACATAAATCTAGCATTTTGCTGTTGTGCAAATGTTGTGGCGATTGTTGATTTGCGATAAATTGGTGGAGGCTCTGGGAATGGGTTCCCCTCTCATGGTGTGAAAATTTTGTATTTTTGCCTTGAAAATGTGTGTTTTCTGACCCATTTTGAATAGAAAAATGCAACATTGACATTTTATTTGTTGTGCAAAACGTGTGGCCATTGTTGATAGGTGATAAATTAGGAGGGTCTGGGACGGGGTTCCCCTCCCAAGATGAGAAAATTTGACATTTTCTCCATGACAATATGTGCTTTCTGCCCCATTTTGGATAAAGGAATATGTATTGACATTTTTGTTGTTGTGCAAAAGTTGTGGGGATTTTGTTTTGTGGTCAATTGGGGAGGGTCTGGGAAGAGTTTCCCTCCCAGGGTGAGAAAATTTTCTTTTTGAAACAATTTATTTTTAACATCAGTTAAGACCAAAGAAAGCATAATAAACTCCTCAAAAAAAGTTTGGAAATCTCAGTTTGATCGGTAATATCTCCCGTTTCATAGTAACAATCAATGCAAGCTTGGTATCATCGGAATGATTATTTATTTTTCTTTAAAATGATACCCTACTTGTTATGATTATGCCATCAGGGAAAGGGCAGTATCTTAAAATGTGGTGTAAAGTGTAAATTGAAAAGCTGCAAAATGACCAAAGTACCCAATTGTTGTTGTTGATGATGAGTGAGTTTTCCAATGTCTCTTTGGTTGTTATGCACTCTAATGTGAACATTGATATGGATTGAAAGAAAAGCATGCACAAGTAAGCGAACAACAACAAAAAGTGGGAAAGAACTTGGTACGGGCATTTCAAAACTGGACATAAGACATTTAATCTCACAGACCTTTCACCACATTAACACCACAAAGTGATTCAAAAAAAATGTGGCAGGAGCTTGATTTGCATGAATTTTCTCAGAGAGAGTGTATAACGAGAATGGAATGGCCTGCATACAGCCCAGACCTCAACCCCATTGAACATTTGTAGGATCAACTCGGCCGGGCTGTACGGAAGAGAGTCACAAATGCAACGACATTGGCAGGTTTGCGTCAATTACTGATTGAAATGCCATCTCACATCAACGAATCACAAAGATCATCAACCATGTCAACAGCATGAGGAAGCGGTAATATGCAGGCGGTGATGCAGGCACTTGGGTCGTCCACCCGATACTGAACTCTGATCATGTCATTTAAACCAATGAAAATCAAAGATCCGTGTGAAGATAAACATGAAAATCCGTGTAAATCAAGCCCCTCCCACTATTTTCATTACTTTATTGTGTTAATGTGGTGAAAGGTCTGTAAGATTTAATGCCTTATCTCCAGTTTTTAAATGCCCATACATGTTTGTTTATCTGGTTGTTTCACTTTTTGTTGTTGTTGTTGCTGTTGTTTACTTACTGGTGCAAGTGTTTCTTTCATGTCATGTCATTGTTCACATAGGAGTGCATAACAACCAAAGAGACATTGGAAAACTCACTCATCAACAACAACAACAACAATTGCGTGACTTACCGAACTTTGGTCATTTTGCAGCTTTTCAATTTACACTTTACACCACATTTTAAAATACTGCCCTTTCCCTGATGGCAGAATAATAACAAGTAGGGTATCATTTTAAAGAAAATTTAATAATCTTTCCGATGATACCAAGCTTGCATTGATTATTTCTTCGAAACAGGAGATATCACCAATCAAACTCAGATTTCCAAACTTTTTTTGAGGAGTTTATATAGCATTGACTGCAGTTGCAAAATGTTTAGTGAGTGTTGATTAGTTATTTCTGTTAAGAGACTAAGCACACTGTCTTAAGAAACGAGGGGAGTCTGGGAGGGGTGAGAAAATATTAACATATAACATTAAAAGCACGTGATTTAGTCGCTTTTGATATAAAGGAATAAGACAGTTGATTTTAAATTCCGTGTTTAGGATAATATCCTCCCTACTCAAAAGTATTGCAACATAAGCTATAACGCATGAATTTTGAGTTAAATGGATCTTTTATAAGGATGTCCTCATGAAGTGTATTATTGGAAAATAAATTATTTGAAAAGAAATCAATGAGTATTATTTCTCCTTTCTTCTCCTGGGCTGAAAAATTACCAAATGCAGGCGCAGCCACGACAGAGGGGCTGGAACATAAAATGTAAAAAAAAAAATTCTCCTCCCTATAGGGGTGGGGTGTTAATTCACATTAGCACCGTAATTTGGTTTCATATTTCCTGTGAAACGGTTTTAGTGGTTTAGAAAGACCTCCATCCAACAGAAAATGCCAATATGTTCCTCTGAAGCGGTGTCAGAAATAAGACCACACCCAGCGAAGAAGAAAATGTTTCCTATCTTCATAAGACAGCAGTAAGGACGGTACGCCACATATTTTAGGCAGGACCTCTTCAAGTTATAAGTTCTTATTCTTTCTCAATTGTAAAGGCGGTTTACTATTGCAAACACCCTAAAATGTACTGTCGTGTGACTTTTCAGTACACTGGATGTAATTATGTGGGGAGAAGGCCATCTTTAATTAGAAGCTGTATCCTCCTTAATACTGTCTTATGAAGATAAGTAACACTTTCTTCTTTGCTGGGTGTGGTTTCCTTTCTGAGGCCGCTTCAGAGGAACATTGACATTTTTTGTTTTGTTTTGTTTTTGTTTTTTAGACCTGGAATTCACATTTTGTCCATCCATATTTACGAGATAATAAAATTTATATCCCCTAATGGACGAGCGTTCCTAAAACATGAAAACTATGATGTTCAGGAGCTCGCTCGCTTCGCTCGCTCGCGCATAAGAAAAAAATCAACTTTCATGTTATTGCCAAGGCAGATATAATGCCAGTAATGGCAGAAGTTACTCTTGCTTGCATCAGAAGAACGGAGACCTTGGCTCGCATTCTTGTTCGCAGATATATAATCTTTAAATATCTAAATAAATAAATAAATAAATAAATAAATAATTAAAAATATATATATATACAATGCGAAATCGATTTTTTTCAGCACATTTAGGTGTCTTCCCCCCCATACCAAAAAGTTGGCTACGCTACTGATGTAAATTGGTTCCAGTATATAGTATGAAGCACAGATTATCTGATTATATTTCAGCGTTGAAAGGTCAAAGGTCACAAAGCCTCATACATATCTGATCTGGGCTCAGTACCATTATAACTCAAGAATCGCTTGTCGGATTTTAATATGACTTGGTTCAAGTATACAGTATGAGGCCCCGATGAACTGATTACAGTTTGGAGTTAAAAGGTCATAGGACAAACTTCACAAGGGCTTATACACACCTCACTTGGTCCCATTACCAAGGTAACTTACAAATTTTCTGATCAAATAGGGTAAAGGCATGCATAAGACTTTTCATTCAAATTGGGTAGTAGTGCCGACTACGGAGGCATACCCTTCGACTGCGCGCAGTCTCCCCCCTTTCCTTCATTTTGTCCACTGGGCACATTAATTACATACACATAAGTTTAGCAAATAATATCAGGGTGGCCCAGAAGAATGCTACGAGAAATGATCGCTAATTCTTCAACCATTATCGGCAAAATGCACTCAATTTTTATTTCTTGGTTAGGAAACATTCTTTTTCACAATTAAAATTGATACCAAGATCCTTGATTTTTAGTAGGCGTTTTGATTGTAGGGCCATTTTTCGGAGGTGAATGCAATTTCCAAATTTGCAATTTTTCATCAAAGCGGCTGGTCCATTGGAACGCCGAGATATTCTGGCGTCTCTAGCTTGCCATATACCGGACAAACCGCATGCACAAAAGGGCGAATGCGCCTTGCTTTTCATAAGGAAGACAATGCCGAGCTATGTCTCCATTGTCATTCACGGTTTTCCAGTATGGCAAGCTGAGACGCCAGAATATCTCGGGTTCCGATGACCGCCGCTGTTGAAAATTATTGCAAATTTGGATACAATGGGCATGCCTCCGAAAAAATGTGGCCCTAGAATCAACAATGCCTTACTCAAAGTCATGATCTTGGTATCATTTAATTGAAAAAAGAATGGTCTAACCAACAAAATAAAAATTAACAACATTTTGCCGATAATGGTGAAGAAATTAGCGATCATACTCGTAGAATTCTTTCTAGGCCACCCTGTATATAGACAGCCACTATACGTAAAAACTTGAATATTATGGCTATTGTATTTATATTAACATTTAATGTTCCCATTTCTTCAGCTGAAGAGTCATGGCAATTTTTTTATGCTATTTACTATTGATCTTCTTACTTTCCAATAATTTATTCAATATTTCTTCGTGAAAAGGTGGATTTTTCTTGCATGTGTTCTCGAAGAAATATGGTTGATCAATTTAAATCTACTTCCCTTATCACCAAACCCCCAAAAAACATGTTCCCAAGTTATGACATTTAATTCATTTATATTTAATATATGTGCCAAACCGGTCCTCAATGGTTTTATGTTCTCACATGTATGGTCGTCACATAGCATACAGAAGTGAATAATTAGCTAAATTAATATCGTTTATTGATTCAACACAAGGCTCATTCTTCCCGAACACTACCACAACACCGTGATATTCCGTACAAACCTCAGTTTGAAACAAACATTACACAAACAAATTGAGACACATCCATCTCGATGAGCCATTTCATTCACTTCCTCATATTCCCCTCTTTACGTCACAAATGTAATTCAATGGACATGTTATTTTCACTAGTATATAGCATCATACAGATAGCATGTGACAAAGGATCCTCTTGATAATGAGAATGAACACCAATGTCTAATTTATCTGTTTTCTTTTTATAAATGATGATAAGTATATTAATATTAACTTCGTGTCACATGCCAATGGCAAATAAAACTGATAATACAATAAATTAAGATAACTAACAGTGTATTCATTGACCCAGCAGTTACTAACGAATGCGTTATCAATTGAATCATCAATGCACTTCTATCATTGGGGCGGGAACATATCTTTGTACCAACTAGACGTGTCCACGAGTTCGTATATTGGAGCAAACCGTAAATAAGGTAACTTATCTGGCACAGATAAAGCTGTAAATTGATACTTCGTGTAATGAGGTACACGTCCTGCTTAAATTTGATAATAACGCCCTCATCACTCATGTACAAGAACAGAAATATGCTAACTCACAAAATATTTCTGCCTCGCCTGGGTTAGTGTTCTATAAAAGAAACTTATGCATTGATGAGCGCAATCTTACAGATTTATTATTTCATCTAAAACGGATCAATTTAAACATTTGAACAACTTGAGAATAAAAGGGAATTTGAACACCACGTTATTCTTAATAAAAGAATTTGTAATAACAAAGGGGTAAATGATTGGGATTCACTAAGCATTTTGATCATGGTAATCATGCTAACGTATCTGGAATCTCGATTTCTGAGAAATGAGTACCTACATCCTGCTGTTACTCTCGGCTTCCCATCTGAAAATCTGAATAGTATATGTGCAAAATATCTGATTTAGATAGAAATGTGGGAAAGTAATATACCAAAGCATTGTTTCATATTTTGAATTAAAAGCCAGATCACAAACAATATATGTACTTGCAATTTTTGAAATACACCAGTCTGTAGTCGTTTATATACGCATGATCATTTCCTAATCCTGCTATTGCTCTATTTTCATAACGTAATACAATAAAACAATGGTAACGTGTCTGGAGGCAAATTTGACGAAAAGTTTTAAAGAGGCTGTAAACAGAGAAGTGTGTGAGAGTGTTTCATTTTTGGAGTAACATGATTAGAACGTAGTGGTCTTATAATTCATCCAAATGATATGTAGGAAATAAGTCGGTAAAGAGAAATGAGCACAGAAATAATGTAAAGTCATAATGAAACAATGTGGTCATCTGCTC
>JZLH01S0623943.1:17425-28816 GCA_001188425.1 Eucidaris tribuloides | reverse complement strand
GCTGAGCGGTAGATCGATCGTCTCCCAATTCAAGGGTAGTGGGTTCAAGCCCAGCTACTGCCTGCCACGAATTCCCTTTAACAAGGCATTTTCATCCACATCGCTGGTCTCTACCCAGCTGTGTAAATGGGTACCCGGTAGGAAAGGAATGTTTATGCTGGTTGTTTAGCATGTGCGCGCCTGTAAAATGGCGACTGGCTGGAATGCTCCCTATAGGGAGTGGAGAGTGAGCACTATAAGTGCGGGATTGAATTAATGTATCCAGTGACCGGGGTAATGTACAGATGTAAGCGCGATGATACTATGTGGATAGCGCACAATAAGAACTCATTATTGTTATTATTATTATTATTATTATTATTATTATTGTTATTATTATTATTATTATTATTATTATTATTATTATTATTATTACTATTACTATTATTATCTTATTCTTTGCAATCAGGTTTAAAGAGAAAATAAATGGCTAGATTGTCTAATTAAAAAAAATTTTCTCGCGAGAAAAAAATTCAAATCAGAGTCTAATAGTTTGTGTTGTGTGCCGCTAATTAGCTAGTTAACTATATTATATAATGGCTTTCGGTGAAACGTACACTACCAAGATTCATGTGCATGTCTAAATTGATTCACATTCTCAGAACAAGTGGAATTCTTGCTTTATATACAGTGCGTCCCAGAAAAAACAGACCCTAAAACAAAGGCTTATTGTGCGGATGCAATGGAGCGTATGATTGAAAGCAAATATTTAATATAAACTTTGATTTATGCTCTTTCAAATTTTAAGCAAACCTATTCACTCTGCATCTCTGAGTACCATGACTTTAATTCACGCATGACTGAGCAAAGACAATCAGAAGGGACACAGGTATAAAATCATTTGCACGAGCAAATTTGAAATTCAAACTGTCACGCTTGAATGTATTCAGAATATCTTCGATATTGAAGGACATCATCTTTTTTCGTATGATACCTCATTTATGAAAAATGAGCGAAACATGAGTGAGAAAAGACAATTTGAAATGATGCTTGTTTTCAGAAATGTTCCAAAATGCATTCATGAACTCTGCTTTCTGGATTTCGCAGCCAGCAACCAAGAAATTACCTCGCTAACAAGATTCGGAGCCTATTGTTGTGCCCGAAGCAAGATATTGCGTGAAGTCAGCTGTGCGTGAACCTTTTGTTCAGCTTACCTCCAAAAGCTCAAAATGTATTCATATTGAAAATCACGCTAAAACAGGCATGCTTTCATTTTACTTGTTCTCCGTCATACGTTATTCATTTTCTATGCATGAGGTGTCAGATAAAACATTAATATTGAATATTCATGTCATGCTTTTATTTCTTAAAAATAATTACATTTACTGCCCCGAAAATGCACTCAAACATGGAATTTGTGCGTGCAATGAAATTTTGGTAGCATCAATATTCATTGTTTTAATTTAATCATGCGTGAGCAATGAATAATATGTTGAGTATCAAATGAAAGAAGAGAAACACAGCTTTACAAATATACACAATTCATCTAAGATATTGTTTATTAGGCCTAAAAAAAAATTGTTATGTTGCCCTCCAGCGAACGACCGTAAAATGCGAAAAATCAGGGTCGCGATTTTTTTCTTTTTTCAGCAGACCCAAAATATACAAACTCACCATTTTTCGGGGGAAAATGTCAGATTTGAGCGAAGAATTTACCAAAATTCCTATTCAATGACTTTAAACAGCACTTTTATATGCATTTGCCCATTTAAAAGACCCATCGGGGAACTCTACTCTTGCACAGTTTCGTCCTACATATACCTGCACAATACACTACGTACATGTGTATTGGTTACATCCGGGTTTTGCTGTGGTTAAAAAAAAAACACAAAACATAAAACGATCGACCAACCCAATTTTTAAAATTTCCCACTGGAGGGCAACATAACATTTTTTTAGGCCTTATGATGGAACATTTTTGCCATGAAATCCGGTTTCCCTTTTCTGGGACACACTGTATAGTAGATGTAGAAAGAGACTAGGTTGTTGAAGAGATTTCTACACTAATCACCACAAACACATATAGGCCCAGGCGCGGTTCTAGAGCGAAAATTTTAGGGGGGGGGGGCAACAGGGGGGCTTGACGGAAACATGCGAGGGAGCGAAGCGACCGAGCGGGGAAGGGTGTAGTAGGGGGACACCCCCTCCCACGGAAGGAACTTTTTGAAAATACGCATAGAAAAGACGTGATTCTGGGCATGGTAAATTAATATTTCAAAGACATATTTTATGAATATTATTAGGGATTATTTTCAAAAAGATTACAGGAAGTATGTGCAAACTGTAATTGGGCAGTGATACTTGCAAGGGAGCGAATCCTGCGAACAGGGGGAGGGTGTGGGAGGGGGCATACCCCCTCTACGGTAGGAACTTTTTGAAAATACGCATAGACAAAACGTGATTCTAGGCATGGTAAACTCCTATATTTTGAAGGTACATTTTATAAAGATGGATTGTAGTGAGGATTTAAAAAAGATGTAGGCCTACAGGAAGTATGTGGAAAACTGTATGTGAGTAGTCATACTTGCGAGGGAGCGAAGCGACTGAGCGGGAGGAGTGTGTGTTTGAGGGGGGGGCCCTCCCACGTTAGAAAATTTTGAACNGAAAAGTGTTTTCTAGGCATGTAAATTGATATGTTAAATGTAGATTCAGGCTGGCGTTAGCCAGGATTTTTCACATGGGGGGGGGCAGACGCGGAGGATCGACTAAAGGAAGGAATCATACCCCCCGCCCCAAAAAAAAATAAAAAAATAAAAAATAAAAAACAGAATCAAAAACAGGGGGACAGTCGTGTCGGTCATTGTTTTTTTTCATTTTTAAAATTCATTTTTTCTTTTTTGTAAATTGGATATCGCTTTGGAGACGGGGTCTTATCACTCTGAGACCGCCGGCGGACAAATTCTCCGGGGTCACGCTAATCACTGGGCTTGTAAATGCAGTCGGCAACGGGGTATAGTCGAGCGACAAAAAAAAATCTATAAAGAGAGTCAGAGCAGACCTAATAGGGTCTGGGAGGGGGATTCCCTCCCAGGGTAAGAAAAAAAATGCATTTCACCTTTAAAATCTATATTTTTGGCTCCCTTCAGTGACAAATCAGTCCGCATATTTCATCCACTGTCAATTCGTTATTTTGGCTAATTAGACAAACAATATTTGCATTTTTAGTTTAAAAATATAAAAGTATATATTTAAAATTAGCAAGATTATTATTATTTTAGCGTATTACATGTACTTGTTTTTTGGGGCACATGTTTATCTATCACAATATCTGATTAATGCCCGAATAATCACATTTATATCTAGACATATATGCTGGAGGAGTAGCCAATTCTTATGTGGGGAGTGCAAGTGAGGGCAGAACGTGACGTTTTTCTTACGTATACCCCTGCTAATAAAATAACATTGCAAAATTCTTAAAATATAATGCAAGAATATGTTGAGCATACACAATATTCAATTTTGCGAAGCACCTCGCGCGAAAAATGGCTAGCCTATATTGCAGGTTTTGCGCGCATAGCGCGCTGAAAATTTTGACATTTTGTTACCACGCTAGTGAAAATATTAGGGCAAACATATAGTTTTGCCCCCCCCCCCTCCCTAAAAACTGTTGTATTGAAAAAAAAAATGATATGTTTAACAAGTAATTTAAGGCACTGCAAAACCATTAAACTTACACAATATTCAATTTTGCTTCGCACCTCGGGCGAAAAATTGCTAGCCGACATTGCAATACTTGCGCGCGTAGCGCGCCGAAAATGTTGACATTTTATTGAATTTAATTGAATTGACTTTATTTCCATATATCATTAAAAACGGTATAATACAAACAGAATGATATGCAAAATACATTAATACAAACAAATATGCAATATACATTCATTCATACAAATATGCAATATACACTGTACGTTTTTAACACCATACGTTATAAAATATTGTCATTGAAGTATATACCAGTAATACAGTAATTAATCATAATAATATTGAAAATTGGGGTAGTTACAAAGCATAAAGCTTGAAAATTTGACAACCCCAAAATTAACGAACATAGTTGGTGATGATTGTTTAGATTAGTTGATATACTTCAGTCAACCCTATCCCTCCCTAACCACCCCCTCCAATTCAATTTATTTCCCCCCCCCCCACCAGCCTTGGGAGTAAAAAATTGAACATTTATGAGGAGTTGGATGTATTTTTTATGTTGATTGCCTATTGTACTGAGTCAGAAGATATTTTTTCAGAGCAGTTTTCAAGGAAGATATAAAAGTACGATTTTTTTATTCAACAGGTAAAGAATGCCAAATGTCCGGACTAGTGTGTCTGATTGATCTTTGAGCTATTGTTGTTCTTGGATTGATTAAATGGAAATTTTCAGAGTTACGGGTGTTATAAAGATGAATGCTTTTATTTTTTTGAAAAATAGTTGAGAAGTACGGTGGTACTTGATCCTTGGATAGGTTGTAGATAAATATTGCTGTTTGCATTAGAGTCTGTTATTTTTATGAGTCTTAATTTGTTAAACGGTGGGTCTGTGTTAGCCCCAAAAATGGGATCCAGAACAAATTCTAACAGCTTTTTTTTTGCATGAGCAAGATTGAATCAATGTTACGTTTACTACTTCTCCCCCAGGCGGTGTTACAATATAATAAACGGGATAATATTAGCGAGTTGTATAATAAAATCAGAATATGGTTTGGTACAAACTGTTCAACTTTATAGAGTATACCGATTGTCTTAGCTACAGAAGAAATAACATTGTTAAAGTGGGTATCCCATGTTAAATTGCAATCAATATCAACACCTAGAAACCTGGTGGTTGATTGTCGGTCCAACTGGTGATTATCAATATACAATTTGCAAATATTATCATCGATAGTTTTATTATTTGTTTTAAATACAATGAAGTTAGTTTTTGACAAATTCAAAGACAATTTGTTTGTATTGATTGATTAATTGCATCATTTATATAGATAAGGAAAAGTAATGGTCCCAGGATAGATCCCTGGGGTACACCATTCCGCAGGTTCAGCATTTGCGATTTACTCATTTGAAGTTCAACGTGTTTTCAGTTGGACAAATAACTGCTGAACCATGCCAATGGTGTACCCCGGATACCGTAATGGTTTAATTTATACAATAATATGTTATGGTCCAGGGTATCGAATGCTTTGGAAATATCGCAAAATAGGCCTATTACGTATTCATTTCTTGATATGGCGTGTGTGTAACTCTATCATATAAATCAAGTATAGGTGTTTCAGTAGAAAAGTATTTTCGAAAACCATATTGGTTGGGACATAATATATCATTTTTATTCAGAAAAAAAGTTTAGTTGGTTGTATACTATTCGTTCCATTATTTTAGAAAAACAGGAAATGATGGATATGGGACGATAATCATTACATTGTTTGGGGTCTCCTTTTTTGAAAATGGGTGTGACTTTAGCAATTTTAAATTGTTTTGGGGAATACACCGGTTGATAAAGATAAGTTGAGTATGCAGCGAAACGGATTTACATAATACTTTTCTTAAGGATAAATGTGTTCAAGTCATCACATCCACTTGACTTGCTAGTTTTCATATTTTAGTCATTACTAATATTTCATTGATTGGAACCGGTTTGAAAAATAAAGAGTTTGTACATTTACCAGATAAATAATTATAAAATGGATCATCAGAATGGATCATCAGAATCTTTCAATATTCGCCATATTCGGACCAACTTCGCAAAAATATTTATTTAATACATTAGCCACCCCTTGCTATCAGTCACATGCATTTCATCATTACAGATTTCACTAGGTTCGTTACAGGTCCTTTATAACCACACCAATGAAAATATTGGGACAAACATATTGTTTTGCTCCCCCCCCCAAAAAAAATGATAAATTGAAAAATTATAGTTTAAAAAGCATCGCAAGCACTGCAAAAGCTGTTTCTATTGATCTCGAACGAATAGCAGACTAACCACTAAACGGGGCCTACAGACTACAAGCCTGGCTTCAGTAGGTTCCCCATTTCCACCGTTCTTTCCACTATACATGTGTTTTGTTTGCTCTTACTTTTGTTCTCGTTTATTTTATTTTCTTTTTTCAAATCATAACTGCAAAATACTATGCATTTACACAAGCATTGGCAAATTCTTATGTTTAGTATAACCGGTGCAGTATATCTATTTTTCGCTGTATATAATTCTGTGTATGGTATGAATATATGCAGATCATACTATTGTTAATGTCACTGTACATTACTTCTTCGTGTTTATGTTCTTCAATCTTACATTATACTTTGTTATATTTTGTTGGAAATGAAAAATAAATAAATGAAATGAAATGAAAAAAACATTAAAGCCCAAGTTTAGTTTTGGGGATTTTTTTGGTAATTTGAAATCTTTATGCCCAAAGGTCATATCACACCAATTACAGATTCTGTATGTCTTTTTTTTTATCCCCTCGCCCGACGAAGTAGGGAGGGGATATAGAAATGCCGCCGTCCGTCCGTCCGGCGTCCGTCCGTCCATCCGTCCGAAACACTGGTTTCCGTTCGATAACTATAGTAATGTTTAATGGATTTTCATGAGATTTGGTATGGAGGTACATGATATCAAAATACAGCCCAAGTTCAGTTTCGGAGGTTGTAGCTCAAAGGTCGAAGGTCATACCTCATTAAATGCGAAAATGGCTTCCGTTCGATAACTTTACTAATATTTTACGGTTTTGATGAGATTTGGTATGAAGGTACATGATATCCAAATACAGCCCAAGTTCGAGTTTGGAGTGTGTAGGCCAAAGGTCAAAGGTCATAGATCAACAAATGCGTGAATGGGTTAATCTAAATGCCTGGAAGCCAGACTAGGGCATATGTAGCTTTGCCCATAAACTGTTTAATATTAATGCAAATTCTTTGCATACTATTCTGACAAAGGTTGCTCTTAACAACCTGACAGCTTGCTGGAGGCTTGCCAGACATATCATCAACTAATGTATGCAATTTGCATTTTTGGGATTGAAAATTTATTCATAAGAACAGGTGAGAAAAATAACTCTGCACTAGATTTCAGAAGAGAAAACATCCATAAATCAAAAAGAAATATTTTGAAAAAAAAATATGTGGGCTACCATATCAGAAATCTAAGTACTTATGGGGGGAATATAAGGGGCATAATTGATTTGATTATTAGGCCTGTAGTGTAGCTTGATTGGTTTTCCCCAAATATATTTTTTTTTGTGAAATGTCTTAAAGGTATTGGCTAACATTTACCATGTAGTTCAAAAAAATCAGAGCCGCATGATTCCCCATGCTACCAGTGTTTTTGATGAGGTCTAAAAATGAAGCCCTGAAAAAATTGTATTTCAAAATGATTATTTAGTGCTTTACAAAAGTGAAAATCGTAAGTTGACCAGATTAACTTGCCCATTTCCTCCCGTAGACTTACTGTGTGTATACCTATGTTAATAAAAACTCGCCCCGAGTTTTATTGTTTATTCATGTATAACTTGCCATTGGCAGTGTAACTTTCCAAACTTTTGTATTCTAGGGTGTTTATTTGTCCATTTGAACACTACTATGTAGCTCAGATATCAAAGTTTGACAATTTTTTAGCTTGAAGCTCCACAATGTTAGCCTATCACTTTAATTTGTTACACACTTCAAAATTAAGGGGTAAGGGTATTTTTTTGCATAATTCTCCTGTTTATTTATTTGTAAGAAAAATACAATTATAATACGCTTATAGCTTATTAAATTCTGCAAAAAATGAGGGGAAATTCATCCCTCTAGCTTCTTCCCATCAGATTTGACAGTGGACCAAAATATGTATCACTCTAAAAAGGGGCTTTTGGGGGGTATTGTTGGTCAAAGAGCAATTTCTATGGGTTTCCACATTTATTAAAGTCTGCAGTAAACTGAAGCAAATAGAGTTTCAGTTGAAAGACTTTACTTACGTTTACTCTGATATATTAAATTTGAACAAAACAAGGGATATATTCTAATTTTGTGGATACTACAAACATTTCAAAGTCGGAAGAGAAAATTATTGTCACCCCAAAACAGCTATTTTGGGGCAAAAAAATGTGCAAAAACGGTGAAATATAAAAGGTTTTAAGTTGCAAAAACTGAAAATGAAGATATTTTTACCCTAGAAAAAACCTATATTCATTGATGAAAAGATAATTTTCCCCACTTTATATGTTTACACACATTTGTCAGTGAAATGGTGGTCAAATCTAGATCACATACATAGTAATAGTATCAAAGTATAATTTAATTTTGGATTATGTACACTTATGTCAAAGGTCAAAGGTCATAGCTCATGAAATATGTAAGAATAGCTAATTACATGTTCCGTTCAATGACTTAAGTAATGTTAGACAAATTTTGATCTTAAAGTATGTATGCCAAAAGGCAAAGTTCCCACTTCATCAATGCATATGTATGCTATATGTACCTGGTGAGGGGATGCTAAGTTTTGCGTTGTCCTTATTTTTAAAAAAATCAATTAATGAAAAATCGTCGGGGGGGGGGACCCCCAAGATTTTGGGGGTACCCCCGAGATTTTCGACTATATTTTACATTATAGCATTCAAAGGGCTAATAAGATGTTAAGGTTATCCGAGTTATACCTCATCAGAAGGAGCATAGTTTGCTCTCTCTTTTTTTTTGAAAATATGTAATAAAAAGACGTGTTTCTGGGCATGGCAAATACATATTTAAAAATTTGTATTACTTCTTTCTATCATTATTTCATCTTTGCCAGATCGCTTCAGTTTATATATTAATATTTTCATTGTTAAGCATTTTTTGTCCGATTTTTTTTATTTTTTTATTTTTTGTTTGGGGGGGGGGGGGGGCTTGGCAATTTCTAATGGAAATAAGCACAGTGGAAAACATAACGGTACAAGGCTTTGTATCGTGCAAAACGACGTGACAATCCCCCCCCCCCCCCAAAAAAAAAAGAGAAAAGTTCACCAGTCGGACAGCGAACCTGTTCCATGCTCAAGTCCCTTATCGCATTTGAAGGGGAATGTTTTTCAGTAAGGGTGGGGTGTAAACAACCCCCCTTTTGCAAAAGGGGGGGGCACTATGATGCTTGCTTTTTGTGGGGTGTGGGAATGGGGCATGAATAAACACATTTTGGTTGTTTGTTGGGTTACAGCAGCATTATGCTTTCTCGGGAGCAGCCGGTGGGGGGGGGGCACGAAAAATGGGTGAGGTGTGCACGTGCCGCCCATGTCCCCTGTTTCTACGCCCGTTGATAAAGAGCATTTGTCCAACTTGATTCCAAGTAGGTTACAACATTAAGCCTAAAGTAATGTTACAATTAAACTCTTACTTAAAGCATCTTTGTTACTGTGCGATCACGTGACACAGGCTCCATGTTGGTACCTTTTTAAACCAAGTTGGCCAAACTGTCTCTACGTACGGGTTATGATATTAAATACAATAATTCTTACATTGAAAATGAAAAAAAGTCACATCCCTACGCATACAAATTTGTCTCTACATTGTATAGGTAACGATATAGTGTGGTAAACGTTAAGGGCAGCGGCGTAGTTACAGGGGTGGAAAATGCCCCGGCCGTCCCCATGCTGCCCGTACACCAAACAAACTGAATGCAAATGAAAAGTGAACTGAATGTAAATTAAATCGGGTGATATCCACCCCATGCTCTAATAAAATGGTAAATGGTGTCACCGTGTCTCGGTCTCGAGACATGTCTCGAGACAGTGTTTGTGTGTCTCGTGTGACTTCTCGGTCTCGAACGCTAATTGTCTCGTCTCGGTCTCGTCTCGGCTGAAACTGTCTCGGACCCAACACTGGTCACTGAACATAAATCACCGTAGAGTTTTCAAAATATGTGCATAAATCTAGAAAATAACTTCACTGTGCAGGTTACTGAAAAGTGATTTCTACGCTAATCCACACATAACCATCTAGCATAATATAAAGATTGCAAATTCGCCGACCGCGCATGCAAGTATGCACATTATGAAAGGCCTGCTGTGTACATGTTGCGTTTATGATAACGCTGGTCCGACTGCGATTATGTATTGTGTTTGCGGTCGATCTACATTCTAATTTCGTTGAAAAACCTTTCAGCTCCTGTCGTGAATTTGGAAAGAAGACCAGCATGACTGATGGCAATTATAGCCCCAAACCATCTTATAACAACAATAATCTCATATGTCATAGCATATTCCATAATGAATAATCAAATCAAGAAGATTGAGGAAATAGTTTAGTAGATGAATTATCAACACATTATCTGCTCAGTATTGGTTTTCTATGAATGCATTCAAAGCTCTTGTGGTTTTACTGCCACTGACAGCGAGCTAAATATGTCTGATTGACCTGGGCAACACCACTTGATTCGGATTGCCACAAACACAACTTTCTTATTCCTGAAAGTAAGTCGCGATTTTGTCGGTTAAAGTATAGCTCCACGCGCTGCTAACAAAACTGAACAGTGAATATATTATTAACGTACCAATGAACATAATATGAGAATGTGTTGTCAAAGCATCCACACAACATGTATTAAACAATTATGAAATAATTATCATATGAAACGTTGTAAAACGAATTAAAACAATCAAGAACGTCCAAAATAGTTTCTCTGTGAATCAGATTGTCGTGGTTTGCTTTAAAAATTACTACAGTGGGTATACCTAAGCTTTCGAAAAAAGCTAAGCCAAGAAAAAAACCTAAATACTGTAAATAAAACTAGAATTTCGCGGTTCTCGGCTTTCGCAATTGCTATATTCAGAATAAAAGGCTGTGGGCCGCTTCACATGCCCCAATGACAAATAGTGGGAAGACTATAAAAGTAAGTACCAGAAGAAAAATGCAAATGAGGTAATTAATATGCAAAATTTTCCAACATCAGTTTGGATGGGTAACCCTTGTACCTGACACTACCCACACACTAAACGGCATCAAAATCGGACAATGGGAAGTGGTTGAAGTTCACCTTTGTTCTCATTACCCATTCAGAAAAATTATGCAAATGAGGTAATTAATATGAATATTTTCCATCATCAGTTTGCATGGGTACCGGTTGTATCCGACACTACCCACATGCCAAGCAACATCGAAATTGGACTATCGTGACTATGGAAAGTCGTTGAAGTTTACCTTTGTTCTTATTAGCCAATCAGAAGAATTATGCAAATGAGGTCGTTAATATGCATATTTTCCGTCATCAGTTTGCTTGGATTACTCTTGTACCCGGCACTAGTGCCCACATACCAAGCGGCATCGAAATCAGACTTGCCCTCTTGGCGAGGTTCACCTCTTTGGCAGGGCCCTGGGAACAATTTTTTTCACCGAAGGTGCAGAGATATATATTTTCGC
>JZLH01S0623943.1:0-17375 GCA_001188425.1 Eucidaris tribuloides | reverse complement strand
GAGGACATGCATCAATACAGACACGGAATATGCCTTTACACACTGGCTGATTGCAACATTGAATGTAGAACTCACCGAGCGCTCCTTTCTTGCCCCATCAATGCACTATGTGAGGATGAATACAGTGGTATGTCACTCCACCATAGTTCATGCTTAAAGGGGCATACTGATTATGCTAACTCTTACATACTATTATGTAAGGAACCAAATTACAGAGCATCAATCAAAAGCAGACGGGTTTTAACCTTGTCTTAAATAAGTTGAGGGTAGGTAATTTGCTGCTACAGCCTACATGTTGTATGTCTAGTTTTTGTCAAATCTCATGAGTATTGATTAAAGGCAAGGTTCACCTGATGTCAAGTTGGTTTGATAAAAGCAGAACAATGAGAGAAACATATTAATGAAAGTTTGGTGAAAACAGGGCCCTGGGAACGATTTTTTCACCGGCAGTGCAGAGATATATATATTCACGGCCCCCAAAAAATTTTCACGGCCAAATCAACAGCTGAAAAGTCACTCAGGTGGGGGGGGGGGGGGGGTAGGCGTGTCAACGGAAATTTCGCGGCCAAAATTTTTTCATGGCCAAATCAACAGCTGAAAAGTCGCTCAGTGGGAGGGGGGTGTCGGCGGAAATTTTTCGCGGCCAAAAAAAATTTTCACGGCCAAATTCGCGGCCAAATCAACAGCTGAAAAATCGCTCTGCGGCCAAATTTGAAGAAAAATAGACATACACGTCTTTTTGCAGGGGGTGCTGCGCACCCCCTGAAAAAATTTCTGGGGGTGATTCAGCACCCCCAGCACCCCCGCTTCCCAGGGCCATGCTCTTTGGTGTGAAATGGTTGACGAGAGACATCTGGGATACATCCATCCGGACAAGGGAAAGCTAAGTGTACCTTCCAGCACGCTGGGCGGCCCACAAAACTAAAACACCAAAGAAACATGGGAGACATACCAGTTCTGGCATCTACGTTCTTCAACAATATGGCTCATGCTTGTGCAGTGAAACGTAAGGGGTGTAACCCTTGCGACCTATTTACTATTGTGTTCGGAAAAGATTCATCCGCTCCGCTCACATATAAAAAGAAATTAAAAAACCTCAACACTCGACTTTTGTCCATAAATGTTAAGGGCTTACTTGATTTGTTCGCGTAGATGTCAACCATGTAAAACAGTATATGGCATCAATTTGGATAACGCGCTAGATAGTCATCGGCTGTTAATGACGTCATCTAATATCTGAAGTAACATCGTGATACTTGTTGACTTAAAAAAAAATACCTCCAGTTGATTTCTGGCATACTTTCTACTTAAGCAGTTTTACTCTACATATTCAAGCTTGTAGAGTTGGAAGTAGTTTGTTGCGGGTGTATAAGGATATTCTAAGTCGCACATTTTCTTACATAATTATAAACCTACATGTATATAGATTTGTTCGGTGTTGAAAACGTGACGTGCGCTGGGTCTCACATCACGGGTGGATCGGCATGTCGTTATAATTTTTTTTCTCATAAAACAATAAGTTCGTAACCTATGGATCTCAAACTTTCAACACACCATTTGTAAGTACTTTAATACCGTTTGGTAATCATAATAAAGGGAAGTAATCAACATGCAAATCCTGAAATCTATCTTTAACCGATTGCCTATTTTTACGTGAAACTACCATAATACCGTTAAAATTCTCAACATTCGGAGCTTTCACTCAATGATCACACCCGTTGCACCGACCAAAACACATCAAAATGCATTGTGGGAAAGCGTACCCAGGATTTTTCAAACACCTTAAGAAATTTAGGTGTAATTGGAGTGTACAAAATTTATACAACAGTAACATTCTATTATGGTGTAATTTTAACCCATTAGGGTGTAATTCTTACATTTTGCACCGTATGGGATGTAATGTACATACTAGGGTGTTGCTATTGTATCTTTTTCTACCCCCAAATTACACCATAATATCTCAGTGTAAACAGGATGTTATCCAACGTGCTATATACAAAACGACATGTAAGCGGTAGGAACCTGTTCCGAGATCCGAATCGTCATCAAGTCCCCATCACGCTTGAAGGGGAGTGTTTTCAGGAACAGAGTGGGGTGTAAATAACCCCCTTTTGCAGAAAGGGTCGTTTGACCACCCAAACACCCCCTCAGTATAACTTCCAACTTGATTGTACGGCGCCAATTTATTGTCTACCCTCTTTACACCATAGAGTTATTTCAATGGGGGTATACTATTTGTATAATTTGTACTTTTTGTAAACATCATAATAACATGTGATCCTCTTTATAACCCGAAATATTACCTACGCCCCTTCGTTATATTGTTTTATGACTGGTGCTAAAATATCAAAGAGTAACTTTACATCAAATGCCATTGGTAAATACAAGTGATAAAACAAATTATTATACCTAACATTTTATTTTTTGACTTTGAAGTCACGAATGGATGCGTAATAAATAACAAAGTACAAGTATTAGTACAAAAACGTGCATTAGGAAGGTGGCGAAACTGGGATTTTTAGCTGAGATAGCACTATAGGGGACCTATTTTTTTGTGAGGGTGCAGGGGTGGGTGCGTGAAGAAACACGATTTTCGTTGTTTGTAGGGTTAAAGCAGCATAAGATTTTGTAGGGGACACTTGGGGGTCACAAATAATTAGGGTGGGGTGCACATGCTCCAGGCCCTTTATTTACTACTCTGGTTGGTAGGTAAGCGAGCACCTCATGTGTTTGCTTTATCTGCCTAATATACAGTGTGTCTCAAAAATAATTGTGCAAGTCAAAAGCGCCCTCTTTGGTAATGAGAACAACATTTTTGTGACGTGATGCTTACATCGCCATAGGGCATAGTCTTAGCTTTCAAATGCTGTTTGTTCTGTTCAGTTTGCTTGTTTTAATCCTGAGATATGTTCAGTTAACAACGAAAAGGTAAAATCACAAATGTGCCACTTTTACTACAGTCAACTTAGCATCAGACCCTCTTTGTGTAAAAGTGACACAATTGTAATTCCACCCTTTTGTTGCTTGCAAGATATCTCGAGATAAAAACAAGGAATTTTAACAGAACAAACAGCATTTGAAAGCTAAAACTTTGCTGTCTATGTTGACGTAAACATAAGTCACAGCAGTATATTCTGTTAAAGAGGGCGCTTTTCACTTGTACATTTTTTTGAGAAGTGCTGCAGCAGCATGTCTAAAAAATTGTGCAAGTAAAAAGCGCCCTCTTTGGCAATTAGAAAATACTCTTGTGGCATGATGCTTACGTCAACGTCAAGGGCAAAGTCTAAGCTTTTAAATATCATTTGTTAAGTTCCATTTGCTTGTTTTAATCTCGAGATACCTTGTAAACAACAAAAGGGTGGAATCACAATTGTGTCACTTTTACAAGGGACTGCAGTGAAAGTGGCTCAATTGTAATTTCACCCTTTCTTATCTAAATAAACATATCTCAAGATTAAAACAAGCAAATTGAACAAAACTAATGTTATTTAAAAGCTAAGACTAAGCTCGTGACGTTGATGTAAGCCAGAGACATATATAACGACGAGATCAGAAGCAGCTATTCATTGTATTGTTATTCATCGGTGCGTGTGGCACGCACGTGTAGGTGGCAACTAAATAGACCTAATCGTTAGCGGGCGCTGTAGGCGTGGATAGCCTGGATAGCGACATTACGGAACAATATACTTTGATACTTTATCGAAAATTACATTTTTGCCTGATTTTCTGCTTTAATTAACAGAAAACCGGTTATAGCTACGACTAGGAAGAGAAGTTAAATGAAAAAATAGATATCAAAACTACGTTTTTTAAAACTACATTTTATGTGCAAACTTATGGATAACTGTCAATGTAAACCTAAAATGACACCAAAAATACTATTTTTCATAAAAGTCTGAAGATTTATGCGAAAAAGAAGGCAATTTGTGTTGCAATCTACATGAAAGTGATTAAAGATATAGGTTTCGTTCCTTTTTTACTTGGTTATACATGTAATAAACTTTGTTTAGAATTAGAATTCATTGAATTTGATATTGATATTGATTTCCAATTTCTTTGTTCCTTACTTAAAGTAATAGGCTAACATTGTGGAGCTTCAATTTAAAAAATTGTCAAACTTTGATATCTGAGCTACATAGTAGTGTTCAAATGGACAAATAAACACCCTACAATACAAAAGTTTGGAAAGTTACACAGCCAATGGCAAGTTATGCATGAATAAACAATTAAAACTCGGGGCGAGTTTTAATAGCCTAGGTGTACACCCAGTAAGTCTACGAGAGGAAATGGGCAAGTGAATCTGGTCATCTTACGATTTTCACTTTCTTAAAGCACTAAATATTCATTTTGAAATACAATTTTTTCAGGGCTTCATTTTTAGACCTCATCAAAGACACTGGTAGCATGGGGAATCATGTGGCTCAGATTTTTTTAACTGTGGTAAATGTTAGCGAATACCTTTAAACTATACCCTAAATAACAGCAATCCTGTTTTATGCGTTAAGTTAATGGGGTGGGGCCCTATACACATGTCAACTGGATGGGCTGTATTATATGTTACTTATTATAATAACGTATTTCATATATTGCGTAAATTACCAGTTTTATTACCGTAATTGCAATGAATTCTGTTTCATTACTTAAAAGTGTGGGGGGGGGGGTAAATATACAAAATGGATAGCCTTATGTTTATGTGTCTTCTATCATATTGATTTGTTTTGGATTAGTGTGTTTTGGATTAGTGTGTCACAGGGTGTGTCATAATTATGTTTGTCTATACTTGTGTTATTATTTATAATGTACCTTATTTGTGTTTGTCTTTGGATTTGCATTATTGATTGTACGGTTTTAAATTGTTAAGTAAATTGTTGAGTAACTGAAATAAATCTATCTAGAATGTGAGCAATTTAGATTTTTTTTTTTTTACTTATTCACTTTTCTAAATAGATGCTTAAAAATTACACATATTTTTGGCACTTTTGATTCAAAAGCAGTAGAAATCAGGAAAGAAGAGAGCAACTTGTGATGCAATTCACATGAAAGTGATCAAAGATATGGGCTTAATTTCTTTGTTCATCTTTCTTGTACATAATGAAATGAATGAAAATATTATACAATAAACCAGTTCGTAAAATTGTAATCATTACAATTTGCGCATGACTGTACAGGAAAAAGTTCATTTAAACGAAAATTGTGTGAGAATTAAGACATAAAAAAAAAAAATGATAGCCCAACGTAAAATATATGCGATAAACCATGCATGCACGAGATGCCTCTCCAGGAACGTGCAGGTGATAATATTCCTTTCAACAGAATGTACCAAAAGCAATAGACCGCTTCGATAATTTATTCAAATATATGAATACTTTCTTTTGCAGCCTAGTGATGAGATATTATACCCTGGTATTAAACCAATGTGTGCTACCAATGATAACATATGATGCCGGACAATAGTCTATGGCTAAAGAAATAGAACAAAAAGTCTTGTTACTCAAGTCGTGTCTACACGTTCGGAATTAAACCCAGGGCTTACCCCAGGTTCCTTAGAGTCTCAGGAATTTGGAGTTAAAGTCGTCACGGAATTATGCAAATTCAGAGTTAACGTAGGATACCTCTGACGATTTACCTCCCAGTTGTCTACACGTTCGAAGTTAGCCTCTGGGCTGTCCCGGAGTCCCTTAGGGTCTCAGGAATTTGGAGTCAAACCGAGATTCGTGAGCATGAAATTCGGACTTACTTCCGAAGATCTAACCCTGAGAACCCTCAGGATTATGTCCCAAGACTTGCCAGATAGTTCAGATTCCCAAATTGTCGTGTAAGCTACACACATCGCTAGGAGCTTAAAGGACGATAATTGGGAACACGTGAAATTACCTCCAGAACCATATGAGTTGGGACATACCTGAAGTATACACTAGCTGAAGTGTTTATTTTGGATGGAAGGATTTGCCTTTAATTTATTCACTTGAAGAGAATCAAGCATTCGCAAACCAGTATTACACTAATCTTGTTCACTGATAGAGATTAATCAAAACCAGCTGTACAACACATTTGCCTATCGCAATGAATATAATTGTAATATAAGTTTAGTTCGATTAAAACGAGTCAACGTTTGCCCACTAAACTGACACAGCAGAATCCTTACATAGATCACTTGATTCTAAAACAGTTTTTCCCCCAAGTTGAGGGCTACCTCCAATCATAGTATTTACCTTTAAAGCCAGAGCCCCTTAACTGTTGCGGTCTGTGTGACAATAGACCTGTTTACAGTGTATTTAAATTTATGGATGTTTTCTCTTCCGATGCCTAGTGATGAGCTATTTCTGTTACCTGTACTGCCCTCCCATGACAAAAGGGGATAATTGTCATTTTTGTGTTTCAGAGATATTGAGCAAAACCTATTTCGTCCAAAGCCTTAAAGGGCCATTCTTTGAAAAGTGAAACAAATTGTCACACACGTGACAGGACTTATTTGACCTCTCTATCTCATGTAATTCCAAAGGCCTTGCAGATACATTGTTTTGAAATGTAAATATATCTTATATATGTCAATAGTAATCAAGTGAAAATATCTAATGTTATGTTAATCATACTTATTTATAGGGTCAGAGGTCAAATAAGTTTTGTCACGTGTGTGACAGTTTGTTTCACTTTTCAAAGAATGGCCCTAAAATGATATTCTGTGTTTTGTTTACAAGCTAACGTATCCAAATGTGCATTTCAAAGGTCGTTCGAAGTCATATGACAATTTCCTGAAAATCACGCATTTTTTGTTCAAATTGTTAGTTATGCCTTTTTGTAATCAAATATTTTCAGACATTTCCCGTTAGCATCACAAGAATGGGACGAGGAGGAGAAAGAGGAGGAAGAAGACGGTCATGTGATGATGGATGATGATGATCAATACCACTAACAATGATAATTTCCATCAGAATAATATAAAACAATAAAAATGAGAAGAATACCGCTGATATAAGAAAAAAATATACTTCCCTGAAACCTGTACATGTGCCCCCCTCCCCCCACCGTGAGCTGAGAGAAGAGACTAGTTTCATAATGCATGCAAATTTTATGCATACCTTTCTGACAAAGGTTGCTCTCGACAATATTATAGCGTGCCGAAGGATTGACAGATCGAGCCTTGCTAGACATACATGTAGCGACACTAATGTATGCAATGTGCCCCTTTTTAGTATTTAAAATGTATTCATAGGATCAGGTGACAGAAATAGTTCGTCACTAGGCTAAGGAAGAGAAAACATATGTGACCCGTCACCACGATACCCTGATAAAGTCGCACACTCTAAAGTTAAGGAAAGTAGAAAATAATGTAACTAGGATGTAAAATATGAAAGTGAAGTGTCTTCAAAAATCAAAATGTGTATGTCCTTCACATTTTGCAATACTTTAAATATTTATATTTTACACCCAAAGTATATTTCTTTCTAGTTTTATGTTTTGTAGGATGTGCGACTTTATCAGGGTATCGTGGTGACAGGTATATTTAATTGAATAAAGTATGAAAATGCCTATTGAACGGAGCTTGTGTGTAAGCGTGAGGAATTCAAAAGATCTCAGACCTAACTGAGGTTCATTATAATAACAATGACCCGAAAGTTGATCCCGAGCTCACGTATAGACGACGGTGGAATATTGGGGAAATATTTATCTCCTCGGGTTTACTCTCATCTCGGGGTTATTGTCACGTATAAACGCAGCTTCAGTGAGCCAAGGAAAGGAAGATGCTAAATACTAGGTGTTAAAAATAATATTTGATATTTTTGATATTTAATAACACAGAAACTATACACCAGATAATACTGGCATGAGTATGATGTATAGTTGAAGAGTGGACATTTTTGTTGAAGGTGGTTTCAATATGATATGAACAATCAGTTTTATGTAATTCATGCTTATTTAAAAAAGTTAGAGTTCAGATTTTGCTCAAAATCTACCCCCCTGTACAAAAATTGAAACTGTACAGAAATCGAATGGTGTGTGTGAGAGTGTGTGCCTTGTCCACACACAATAGCACTAGACAATGGCTGTGCAAATAGCGCATTCAGGTGATTCTGGAATGCCATATTCTCAGGAGGTCTTAGCTCGATGAATTGCTTTATTAATATTCATTAGAAAGTATCCCGGCCACTACTAGTCTTTAATCACAACCTTTGTAAAACGAAAATCAAAATTAGTGTAAAGTAATGCCCTGAAGATCTTTAAAAAAATGTTTTAATAGATTTGAAGTGTTGAGAGGTGATTCCGTGCGATCAAAATAATTATGTCGATGCTGCAGATGATGATGTAAATTAATTATAAACAAAATTACGAAGATCAAGAAAACCCGTGATTGATGGTAACATTGAAAACTGTTTTTCATCGAGTTTACATGTTAGTAGCGCTTTTCTTCTTCTTATTATTATTATTGATTTGTGATCATTATTGATGGCAGGGACTAGAAAGAAAAGAAATAAAAACAATTTGTGACCCTATCACTTATTTTTGCCATATTAATCACGTCTGTTTCATGTAGAAAATTAAAATATTCTCCCAAATGACTTCTAACATGAAACTAAAATACTTAAGTTTGGAATCTTAGGAATGTTATTTCTTTTTGTTTGAAATAACAATTGAGATAATCTCTTCACTATGTGCCATGTTAAGTTGTAATTTGTCAAAAGAAGGCAGTGAATGAACGATGAAATGACTTTCTTTGCAGGCAATGAAAAAATATTTTGCACTATTTACAATCTTCATAACTGAAGTTTATTTACATGATTCATAAACCTGTTTGATATTTACAGTCAAAATGAAAATGTAAAATGCATTGTAGATTTTTAATTTATGTGACTTACTTTTTGTTATCAATTCAAATCAAAGAATGAGTAATTTATCTACTGTACAGATCTTCAGGGCATACTTTACTACACTAATTTTGATTTCCTTTTTACAAATGTTGTGATTAAAGACTAGTAGTGGCCGGGATACTTTCTAATGAATATTAATAAAGCATTCATTGAGCTAAGACCTCCTGAGAATATGACATTCCAGAGTCACCAATGCGCGATTTGCACAGCCATTGTCTAGTGCTATTGTGTGTGGACAAGGCACACACTCTCACACACACCATTTGATTTCTGTATAGTTTCAATTTTTGTACAGGGGGGTAGATTTTGAGCAAAATCTGAACTCTAACTTTTTAAATAAGCATGAATTACATAAAACTGATTATTGATATCATATTGAAACCACCTTCAACAAAAATGTCCACCCTTCAGCTATACATCATACTCATGCCAGTATTATCTGGTGTATAGTTTCTGTGTTACTAAATATCAAAACTATCAAATATTATTTTTAACACCTAGTATATCAATACGAGACAGGTGTAAAACCTGCGAACCACGCAACAGAACCTAAATCAATTATCATTGAGAAAGTTAATAATATTAAATGGATGTGGTCACGGCATAATCTTTGGACAAAGAGGGTGACAGAATGACAACCTTCTTTGGGAAAAAAAGAGGCAGACAAAGGCGACAATGAAGAGATGATATAACAGAATTCAGAAGAATGACATGGTAACGAGAAGAGAGAAATTGATATATGGAACATGCTCGAAGAGTGTTTCATACTACAGAGGATTAATCAGCCTAGATAGGTTGATGAGCTATTTCTTTCATTTATTGCTGTGAAAACTTAATAATAATACAAATACATACCTTGCAAGCACTAGTTGTTGCCTTGTCCTATGAGCTATCAGGTTGTCAAGACTCAAGAGCAACCTTTGTTAGAATAGTATACATGAAATTTACATTTATAATGAAACTGGTCTACTGACCTAGGGGTCAGATAAATGGTATTGTGAGCGTGCGCAGTGGCACTCGTATGGCTGTTTCGTGAAGTTCTTTGCATCGGTGAACATAATTTGCATTTCAATGCCATGGCAGATTCAGCTCAATGCACAAGAGGAAATTGGCCTTTGCTTCTGATCTCGTCGTTATATATGTCTCTGATGTAAGCATAATGTCACAAAAGTATTTTCTAATTGCCAAAGAGGGCGGTTTTCACTTGCACATTTTTTTTGAGACACACTGTATAAGCTAATTTTGTTGTATTAGAAGTATTTATGTTATACCGCTTGTTTTTCTACCTCCCTGCTCTGTGGCAGGGTTCTAACGAGATGCCAAAATTGTAGTTGGAGAAAGCACTGTTCTTTATGCCGTTAATTAGTACTGTTTAATTTATTGTATAATTGCTTTTGGAGATAAAATGATAATTTCGCTCCCATCATTGATTAATATTAAACAGAGCCATAGATAGAGAGAGTTTGGCCACTTGATTTCAAGTATAGGTTACACATGAAGCCTAAAGTCATGTGATAACCTTTACACCATGGGATCTTGCGTAAAGCATTAAATATGCGATCACGTGAAACAGGCTCCATGTTGCTACCATTTTGAAACCAAGTTGGACAAAATCTCTCTACGTATGGGTGATTCTTTTACTGAAAATACAAAAAACAGTCATACCCTTACGCTTAAGAATTTGTCTCTTCATTGCATAGGTACCAATATAGTGTGAAAACGTTCAGAACAGGGGTGTTGTTACAGGGGCTGGCAAATACTTCCCCCAGGTGCCCCTTAAAAAAAAACTTATGCTGAATGCAAATGAAAAGTGACTGAAGAGAAAATAAATCAGATATCCATTCCATGCTTCAGTGCAATTGTGAATGTTGTTTACCAAACATTGATCACCATAGAGGTTAAAAGTCAAAAAAATGTGCATGAATCTAGAAAAAGCCCTTCACTCTGCTAGTTACTGAGTTGTCAAAGCGATTTCTACACTAATCCGCACACAGCCAGCTACCATAGATCGCAAATTCATGGCTCCCGCATGTAAGTATGGAACCTACAAGCCTGCAGTATGCATACATACATATACATATACACATACATACCTGCATACATACATACATATACATATATACATACATACATATACATACATACATACATACATACATACATACATACATACATGTTGCGCTTTTTTGTATTGTATTGTATCGCATTTATTTTCCGTATAAAAACATACATGTATGAACAACAATTATAAAAAAAAGATAACAGATAAAACCATACGGATGGATAAACCTACTCAGCGGTGCCTAGGATATGACATTGCTGTTTTACAGAGGGGTCCTAAAGCTTATAACAACGCAGGTCCGCCTCTGATGATGCATCCTATTTGCCGTTGTTCTACATATAATTACGGTAACAAAAACTTGTCTATACATCTTTCATCAATTTGAAAATTTGACCAGTATGATTTGTGGCAATCGGAGCAAATTGATCCCAAACACCGTTTTCATCTATAGAAAATTTAGTGTGGGCAGATGCAGCTGTCCTGATCAAACAAACGACTTTCATATTATTATTTTTAATCAGAAAAAAAGTTTTTCTCTGAAAGAGTTATCTAGTGATTGGATATTTGGAATTAAGATCTTATTAGTCCTACAACAAATATTTGAGAAATTTGAACAGAAGGGTGAAGGGAACAACGAACAGAAATAAAGGGCCAGTATAAGGGGAAACGGAAATAAATTCTGCTATAAAATGGGGAAGGAATTTGAGTGGGGTTGAGAATCGAACAGTTCCACGTTTTTGTTTTGTAACCCATCATACTTTTGAATGTACTTAAAATTCAGAGGAGTGCCTCAACTGCCTTCTCTGAACCCATACCCTCGCCACATGACGAATGGCACCAGGAATTATGGACTTTTTTGAAGATCAAAGAAGACAAATTGCCAGGAACTATTATCCGGCTATTATTACACACCAAGGAAAAAGCACACGTAAGAAATATAAGTAAATACTGCTCTTCACATTAAATCCTGTTGCTTTTCCTTTCTTAACAGTATAAAGTATTATGTATTCGCACGTCTAGAAGCAAGGTCACTTTACTGCCTTTCTAATAAGGATCCCTTCTCACATCACCAATTAACAATCACTATAATTTTTTACCAGCAGCCAAAGCTACTACTATGTATTCTTTCGTCTTAAAATGCACTAAAACTATACATTTCCAAAGGTAAAAATGTCACATTTTCCCACCCTGGAAGAACCCCGCCCCCTACCATTGTATCTCTAATGAACTCTAACTAATATTAATGCAAAATAATTGTGCATTCCTGCGTCTTAAATGACGCTGAAATCTAGGAAGTAAAAATGTAAAATGCCCTTACCATGCATGGGAGGGGAACCTCCTGCTAGATTCCCCATGATCAATAAACACTCATTACTACAATTTTGTGAACTGATGCCAATTTTAACATTTTGCATTTCTTGGTCACAAGGTCAAGGCGCCTCTTTTTCATGCCTAAAAATTAACATTGTGTACATACACTGGTATATTGAAGAAAATACCATCTTAGAACCTTTAGCGTGTTTAGCAAAGTATAGGAGCTACAAACTCAGTTGTAGTGAAATTTTAGGGACCGTTAGACTTCGATTTTAATTTTTGTCCTAACATAGAACATACACAAATTACATCCATGTTTTTTTATGATTTTTTTTTGAGATCCCCAGATTTTACAGGCATGTCCTTTATCAGTAGCCAAAAGGCATGATTGAGTGATGATGAGATTCCATTTGAATGTGGATAAAAATATACAATTTATGGAGACCCTCGGCGCGATCATCAAACTTTTTTTGACAGCAGCCAATAACGCATTCCTCCCCCACTCAGGGATGCCACTTCAGGGGTTTTCAGGTATTTTCAGACTTTTTGAATTGTATTGAGTGGCATCCCTGCCCACTGCAATAAAAAGAACACCCCAGACGTGTCTCTTTGTGTCCCGCCTTCACAAAAAGCCAGGTATTCTAGTGTCCCATCAATGAAAATATCTGGCTATATACACCACTGGTTCAGAGTAATAAATCCTTGCTTTGATTATATTTATCGTAAATCGCCACTTAGGTAGTTAAAGAGTTATCATATGTTGTGTTAATAATACCAAAAGTCATTTAACGATCTTATAACAACAACTTTTCCCTGATAAATAATTATCATGTGCAAGCATGATGAGTATCAACGTATTTTACGAGTTACAAATAGTTAAACACTACCAACACCTTATCTGTTCAGTAATGTTTTTTCAATTATTCCATTCAAAGCTCTCGTGGTATTACTGCCACAGACAGCGAGCTTAATATGTCTGATCGACCTGGGCAATACCACTTGATTTGGAATTTGCCAGAAACACAACTTTCTCATTCCAGAAAGTAAGTCGCGATTTTATCGGTTAAAATATAGCTCCACGCGCTGCTAACAAAACTGAACAGCGAACGTGTTATTGGCATACAGTATAATAAATATCATCAACATTTGTTGGCAAAGCATCCACACAACATTTATAAAACAATCATAATAATCAAATAAAACGGACTAAAATAATTTAAACAAACAAGAACATCTTATTTGATTTCCTGTCTAAATCAGATTTTGGTGGTTTGCTTTAATAAAAGAAATCACATTTTTTTACCCAAGCTTACATGAAAAGCTAAACCCCCAAACAAATAAAAGAAGCATTGAAGTATACGTACCAACCCTGGCACCTACGTTCTTCAGCAATGGCGGAACATCTTCTTGCAATGAAACTTAAGGGGAGTAGCCCTTGAAACCTATTTACTATTTTGTTCGAGAAATATTAATCCGCTCCGCTGCAAAGTTTATGAGCTGAACTACATTATGATAAAATAAAAAGTAATACTCGACTTTTTTACACAAATGTTTAGGGTCTACTTAGTTGGTTCGCGTATATGTCAACCATGTAAAACGGTTTATTGCATCCATTTGGATCACGCGCTACGTAGTCATGGGCTGTTAATGACGTCATCTAACATCGCGACACTTATTGATTTAATAAAAAGAGTACCTAGGCCTTCAGTTTATTTCTGGAATATTTTCTAAGGTAAATAATTTTGCAATTGTACTCAACATATTGAAACTTTGTGAGTTGGAAGTATATTTTTGCAGATTGATTTAACTGGAAAGTATAAGGGTATTCTTTTCAGTTAAACATTTTACAATAGACTTGTTCGGTTTCTAGAATGTGACGTGTGCCATACGTGGTTGCTTATACAAAAGATGACACATAATTTAGGTTTACATGTATTCTTAAACTGAAGTAAATGCATACATGAAGATTCTCATATTTTGTTATACTCTCCTAAGCCCGCAGATATAAAGAGGGCAAGTTGATGTCTTGGAACAGCTCTGTACCTTATTTAATTGGCGCAGAATGTGGGACTGGGATGCTAAAGGTGTACGCAAGAATGATTTCGATTGGTCATTGATCATAGTACATCACGACAACAAAAACTCATCAGTTTCTCTACCTTTACTGTAGAAATTTAGAATTGCTGGTATCAGGGATCTGTGCATAGAGGGGTTAATGGGTAAAGTACTACAATGATAATTTGCATTGTTTGGTAATGGCCCCTAATTTGGGGAAGATAATCCACATGTTTCCACCCACCAGTGGTTATTGCATTGGATTTAAAATACTTATTTCAATAAATATTGACACTATTTATAATGGCAATAAAATGGCAGCTCATACGCAGATTTTATGTCATCACGTTTGCATTTAATGGGATCGTCCCTGGTAATGACTAAGGTTTAAGTGTTGTAAAAATTTTATAGGCGCGGAACTTGAAAAGCACGATTTGTTCATGAGAACGATATCGGTTAGTCAATAATCATTAGGGCCCGTAATAAATAACTTATTAATCATCCCCTCCCACTTCCCCTTTTCATGTTTTTGGCGCCCACCTCCTTTTTTGATATTTGATATTTTTATTTTCATTTGAAATAAACATAAAAACACTTAAGATGAATGATTTTATTTTTCAGAACTTATTTACCACGATATCATGTAAGATTACGTTTAAATCAAATCAAATTCATATAGATACCTATAAATCTATAGCAATCTGAGCAAGGGTGTTTGACAAGTGTGACACGTCAAGTCGAATAGTATTGTAGGTGTTTATACTCATAGCAGCCATCTTCGGGTATATATCAAATACTAAATCAAATAACACAGTACTCCCTCCTCATTTAAAAGAAAATTCGGACGAACAACAAGAAATTTATTTTACGGGTGTGTATGGTACACATCACATTTAAAAACATCATTCAGGAGGGCTTATGCCGAAGGGGTGGGTGATGTCGCGTCGCGTCGCGTTGACGGTAACGCGACCTTTCGTCCAAAGCCCCCCCCCCCCCGGTTTGGCCGAAAGGGTGCGTCGGGAGCGCCACGTCGCGTCGCATTGACTGGAACGCGACCTTTCGTCCAAAGCCACCCCGGTTTAGCCGAAAGGGCTGTTTTTAGAATAATAATAAATATAGGGTTTATTTCAGTGTTTATTTATTCTTCAAATAAAACAAAACTGTTTTATATAATTTTTTGTCAAACATTGCAATTGCTCGAAAATAGTGGATTTTCAATCATTTAAAGCATTGCCAATTTGAGGATTTCTTATTTCTTTTGGAAAAAAAATTCCTGCGATTGACATCGTCATCCCTGTCTTAGGTGGATGGGTTAAATAATGAAACTCGTATAATAAAAATAATGTGTAACTAATAATAATAATAAGAATAATAATTATAATAATAATAAGTTTTTTTATAAGTTTATCTGGAGTGGGGGTACAGATAGGGTCCAAAGAATTAATATTTGAATGATTATAAAAATGCTGGTCTGAAAATGATTAACCCCTTAAAATTTGCCATTGCCAAGAAGATGAATTGGGTCAAATATCTTCTTGATGATACTTTTCATGCTTCTTGGAAATATATTGAACTGTCGTTTTTGAAAGATTTAAATCAAGATACCTCATTTTTGTGGAAATGTTATGCCCCAGAATGTGTATTGAACGCCTTGGGCAATGCACAGTTAGCTGATTCTTTGCGTTCGTGGTATTCATATCGAGAGGAAGCTGCTAAAGAATTTTACGCCTTCAAATTCTCAGAATTGAGTGCATGTCAAATTTGTCAATCTCTGTGGTTTAATAAATCAATTCGATCTAAATCCAAACCTGTTTTTCTTTTATGATGTATGGTATGATAAAGGTATTTGTACCATTGCCGATTTGTTTAATCCACCCCGCCCTGGTCACAAACTTTTTGAAGAATTGGTATTAGATTTTGACATCCCCCCTTCAGATAGAAGGAAATCTAATTTTTTAATGAAAAATATTCCAGAAGAATGGATGGTGAACTTTGATGTTGATATTGTTGGCGTTCACGACACCATTGTTGTAAACCTATTAAATTACAAGAAAATTCCTGAGAATGTGTACAATGTACTTCTTGGCTCTTACACTCCAGCCAAGAGATATGCTTTTTTGGAGCAACAGTTTATTGCTCCCTGTTAACAGAAACTGGCAAAAGGTTCATTTGAATCATTTCTTTTGTTCTCTTGACACTAAATTAAGATCCTTTTACTTAAAATTTTTCATAAAGCCATTGCATTAAATAAATTTCTTTTCTAGATCAAACGAAAAGACTCCCCTAATTGCTCCATGTGTGGAAAAGAAGAGGAAACACTCATTCATTTGTTCTGCGAATGTGAAAAAGTCACTCATCTTTGGCAAGATCTTGAGATTGTAATCACACAGAAAACAGGTTCCCGCATTTCTATAACTAATTATGAAAAAAATGTTTGGTATATGTAGTGATAAATTTGTTTCATATTTGTTTTTACTATTGAAGTATATTTATTCTTGCAAATTTAGAAACAAGTTTCCAAACTTTGTCATGAATAAATCTTTTGTTAAGAAGCAAAAACAGTTAGAATATTTAGCAGCCAAAAAAAACAACAATAAGTTACCTAGTCATTTTAAGAAATGGTGTTTTGATATGTAGGTGTTTTATAATTCTGAGCATTTAGCGCCATTTTATGTGTAACATAGTCTGAATTTCAGACCTCCCCTGCGAAGCAGGGGCCATCCGCGAAGCGGATGGTCTGAACGAATACAGTTTGGAGGCTTTTAACTTATCTCTTGTTTTTCTGACAAGATTTCTTCAAAACTCCTGGATGGTCCATTTACTTCCACTGCATTGTATGGGCCTTTTTCTGACTCTCCTTACCATGAGAACTAAGCCAGTGTAAAGATCTCATTACAGTGATCAGATAAGGCTTGGACTACTCACATTATACAAACTGTTTTACCATCTGTTTTTGACACAAGGTGTCAATCACTTATGGTCTTGGGAGGTAAGCAGGCAGCTCATGCCCAGGCTTTTGCCTCAGGGGTGGCCTAATTACATTATATCACTGCAGACCTGACAGATAAGAACTGATA
>JZLH01S0623939.1:0-20079 GCA_001188425.1 Eucidaris tribuloides | reverse complement strand
TTTTCCATTATTTTGGCATAAGAGATGACTCATGTGACTTTTGAAAAGTGGCATTTTCACCTTTAATGCATGCTCATTCATGCATGACCCAACAGACCAATCACATTTTCACACAGAAGTTAGTCAATGAGCATAGGAACACTCTTGCCAAATTGCTTTGCACAAACTTGTTTTGTTAAAAAGTTATGGTATGTTGAAAAGGGGGGTAGTTACTTTTTTTGTTGTGTTTAGATAATAATTTTTGGGACCTAAATTTCTACTACAGGAATTTCGTTAACTGTGCTCGTAAACCCGCTGGAGACTAAAGTACGAGTTAACTCGTGTTGGAGTCTATGGGAAATGCGTGTTATAGCAAAATCAAATCGTCTCCAACGGGTTGAAATGGGAGTGCACTGTATCTGTAATCTGCAAGTGAAATATTTCAAACAGTTTCCATTTTAATGAAAGGTTTGCTGAGAGAATTTGTGGTATTTTGGCACATCTTTGTCTATTCTCATAGTGTTGGTGGTACAGTAGCTGCCTCCAAAATCATAATAAGATCAAATGCTTGATCTGTAATAATAACTCAGAAATAGATTGACCCAACTGGAATTGAATCTGTAACCAACTGCTTTCCAGGCAGCAGTACCACACCAAGCAAATTGCTAAGTAGCCAGAAATCAAACTCTGCTCTGTTTTCTGGTTAGGCGTTTTCACATCAGCCCGATGAAAATCCAAGCTCGAGATTTATTTCGCGATCACCAAATAGCACGCTAATTTGTTTCCTATTCACATCAGCCCAAAGAGTATTAGCCCGAAAATTGTTCGAGCTAATTCGATAGCTGAGCATGTGCAGACAGTTCGCCATCAAAAAATTAACCCATGTGATCAATCTCGTATTTTGCAGGCTGCTACCGAATTCTGGTAGACTGTTAGGGCCAAGATCAGCAGCCAGTATACCATGCATGCCAGATTGCCCTTGCAGTCGGTGTAGGGTGTGGGACAATCTTGCTGACTTCTGAATTTGTTTTGTTTTGCATTGTAACCATTAATGGAGGTTGACCACTTGAGCCCATTATGATGCAAAAGAGACGACACCACGAAGAGAAGAATCGTAAAAGATTCCATCGAAATGAAGAGAAGGAACATATATTTTCCGTATTTTTCCTGCTCATTACCGAGGTGTTCTCGCTGTTTCCAGCAGGAGAACTGCGATTTCCTCTAATTCCCCGTCTGGGCGGAAGCAAGGTCCACATTTCCGCCGGGTCATACACGCTAGACTTGATGGGATGTATTGCGCTAATTTCTTGAAACGAATGCACATTATCAAAATAGCGCGCTAATTCGCAAATTATCACGCTATTTTGAAAATTTCCCGAGTTTTCCTCAAGAAATTTTTTCGATCAGAGCTCTCAAATTAGCGCACTAATTTGAATTCACATTATCAAATAACACGCTATTTTACGATTGGGTTAATTTGCAAAATCTCAAATAGCATGCTATTTTGAAACATCAGGCTGATGTGAAAATGCCTGTTGAGATCAGCATGACATCAATAATGATTGTAGTATCAACATTTTCTTGAATTACGTCAACAACCACATCGTTTTATTTAGTAAACACAACGTTGCAATTTCACTTCTGATCATGTGTTGGTAATGTGAGCTGGTACATATACACTCTTTCACTGAAGAGTGCAGAGTCATTATATTCCACTTTGTACTTGTAGCTATTGTTTTCAGTACACAATAGCTAGAGGCATGCCAGCATGCCAGTATACATTCCTTTGTGTACATAACTGGTATACATTTAAACCACCTCTTAACACCATGACCTATTTAAGGTAATGAGGCGCTTATTAATCCTATTAGGTGTGACTTGGTAGTACTTAGCTTACACTCATCAGTAGTCTAGACAGGATGCAGGGGGAGATTCATGGTCAATTATCACCCATTAGTGTCCAATGGCAAATAGCCTGGGGGCTAACTAGACAAACAACCAAGCAGTATGTGTTACAGACTAAACAAAAGGTGATAAGACAGGCCAGTGTGGTGTTGATGTACAGGTGAGGATACCACATGTATCAATTGTGCAGATTACAAGTAAATAAGGGGAGGGGTAAAATTAGTGGAGTAGTGACAGACACATTCCACCTGCATACCTACAGACAGGTGTGGTTGAACTAGGATTGGGTGTGTTTGGGGGGGGGGCACTAGGATGCCTGTTGTCCCTAAAATATCCAAGTGTGGTAGGTGTGTAGGGGCACATGAGGAAAAACAAAGAGGGGTAACAGTGAATGACTCATTCCATCTGCAACTACAATTAAGTGTGGTGAAAATGGAAGGGAGGGTGGTGGGGGCAGGGAATTCCAAACTTGTAGTAACCGCACCCGGGGGTGTTCATAAGCTGTCGTAAGTTAGCGAACACTTTTACGCAGCCGACTGGTGATAACCTTCGTGTGCTACATGTAATAGTCATAGAGAGAACCTGATTAGCACCCAAGAAAAAATC
This sequence comes from Eucidaris tribuloides, assembly GCA_001188425.1. Taxonomy (NCBI): domain Eukaryota; kingdom Metazoa; phylum Echinodermata; class Echinoidea; order Cidaroida; family Cidaridae; genus Eucidaris; species Eucidaris tribuloides. Next base: position 17,589 of record JZLH01S0623939.1, on the reverse strand, counting down.
AACCAGTTCGTTGTAAAGTTGTTCGTAACTTACGAACAGCTTTATGAAACACCCCCCTGTACTCGGATCCCAAATTTCGGACCTGTACCCATTATGATACCCGTACCCGTGGCCATGGTCTTGTTCCTGTAGTAGCTGTACCCACGGATTCGTACCCGTAACCGTACCCATACTAGTCCACTGCCTGGACTGTTTTGTCTACCGCACACGTGTTATCACTAGCACACACGTACATTGCCATGCATCGTACGCAGGCATAATCGGACGTATCACTGGGGAAAGCGCCTTCAGTGGGGATATCGCCTTCAGTGGGCATAGCGCATTCAGTGTGGCAAGTGTATGTTTTGCCGGTGCGCGACGAAGGGGAATGAATACGATAAAAAAGACCAGTATCTGGTCTATACCCATACATGTACCCATGCTTCAGTCTAGACCCGTACCAGTAACCGTACCCATGAATAGGACCTACACTACAAGTCTCTGGGATACTTCTCCCCAAAGTATCCAATTATGGTTCTATCTGTATGTGTCCTCTCAGGGCCCCTTTTGATGTACAGTGTACTTTCCTTTATTTTACTTCTACCCCTTGAAAAAAGAAAAAAAATCTTTTCCACTGCCCGATGACTGAACAGCACATTGTTTTATCTTAAGAGTATTACATCATAGAATACAAATACAGACTATACATGTGCTACTGCTTCAGGGGAAAAAGGGAGGAAATATGCCCCCTCTTCTTTGCACCCCTTCCCCAAACAAGCATACAATGTGAAATAAGAGTCGTGACAGGGACTGACTATCTTCCTATCTTGTTGACAAACGGAACTGTGATCTCAGCTTCTGCGGATACAAACAGTAGTTTGAGAAAATAGACTGAGCCAACGTACAGTACATGAAAGAGTATCATATTTTCAGGCTTCATTTCATTGCACCATTTCATTTCAGATTCAAACACAAAACCTGTACAACAAAAATGATTTAGGCACTACAAGACATTTGTCTGAATTAAATCCTGGTTTGAAGTTGAACGTCACTGTAGGTATGTGTTAAAAGTATTTCACTGTCCAGGTCATATGAATTGGCTTTCTGCAAGCAATTAAAGTGCTGAAAAATTTCATAAAAGCCAAAATAGGACCTTAGAGTAAAGACCAAGTGTAGGTTCTGGTTGGTGTAGTGTAGTGTAGTGTAGTGTCTGGTTGGTTGACCAGACAAAGTTTTCATCAAACTTTCACAAAGTAGTATTGTCATGACAGTCTTCTAAAACCACATCAAACCTGAAAAGAAAACTGTTGATAGTGTAATTTTAAAGTTACATGTTGTAGGGAGCAAACATCACTGCAGTATGTGCATTTCTCATTGCAAAAATGTTTGCTCCCCAAACCCCCAGACTTTTCTATTATTCACGTTTCAGAGCCTGTAATTTCAAGGCAATATCTTGAAAAAAAAAAAATCATTGTTTTACCAGAACTGTAAATGAAATCTCCATTAAAGTTCAAAGCGTGCTCCAGAAAGTGGACAGTCAAATTGTATTTTTGAATTGTTATCTTCTTTTTTTTTGTTTTCACACAAACTATAAGATGTTGTCACATCCAGGGCTGAGAGCCAAGCAAGGTTATCATCGATAATTCTGTCCAGCTTGGAAAATCACAGTTTTTTTCAAACATCAAGCACATGAAAAACTGGGGGATTTTTAAAGTGAAGTCTACAATTTTTGAATTACGAATGACTCAGGCACAGTTCAAAGTGTCAAACAAACAAACTCGGTGGAAACCAGATACACTTTGTCAGAAATAGAACTGGATGAGGTCTGGCCTGCATGGCTTAGACCAACTTCGTCGACTACAGTGACAGGAAAGCAGGGATGGGCCGAGGTAGTTTGCAAGGCGCTGACTCTGACTCACGTCCGACCGACCACCATCTTGACAAATTCATGGAGATTCCTCTAAATATTCAACAGTGGATTTGCTGTCTCTTGTATTGTGATGCTGACAGTCTGTAAAGTGATAAACAGGAAAAAAAAATGTTGAAATGTCACAGATCTTTATTTAGATGGATTTAAGTACTGTTTGTGGAACGTCTTCAAACAGATTTTCTCACATGACATACATGTATTACATAAACTGTGGAAGTATCTCTGAAACCATTTTTTCCCCCTACACCAGTGTGTCTACACTGTACTACACACCTTAAAGAAATTGAAATGATTTGTTGAAGTTAAAGATAAATTCAATGAAGGAAAAAATGAATGAAAGATATATTGATTGGTAAAATCATTCAGACAATTGTGTAATATTTACTTTAGTGTAAAAGTGCATGATTTAAAAATGAGAATAATGTGTTAATTTGACTCACTGTAGTCCTCGATGAAGACAAGGTTGTAGCAGATTACACCATTCAGTGTTTAAGCTACAAAATTATAACCCTTCCCACCACACATTAACAAAAAAACAAAAAACAAACCTACACACAAACACTGGGCAGTCGATTTTGTACGCCTATATAATGAAATTTAATTTGTGACTATCATAACGTATGTAGAATTCAGAAAGCAGCAAACCTGCTGAGGTTTACCGTATATGTAACAATAGAGGGCATTCTTCATAATGTGAACAAATTGCTGTGCAGGAAATGTCCTTTTTGGTGAGACCCAGTTAATACACGTAATACACGTGACAGTGTCGTCTGTCAAGATTTATGATGCACTATACTGTAGGGCCTATGTGTACATGTATTGTGGAATACAGTTTTGCAATCAGACTAGGCAAGATGCAGTACACACTGTGCACTTAATTATGACGTAAAGCATCCAACTTTTGATGACCTCCCATAAGGCATTGAGAAAGTGCATTGTCACACAATAAACATTTAACTAGACTTTACATACACCCCTTCCTCTCCAAGAAATATCAGTTCATAATTGCCCCATATCTTGATTTCATTTGTGTCATAATCACCACCAGATTTGAATCTTTAAAGTAACAGTGGCAGCCTATTTTCATTTAGATGATCCTGTACTGGAAAGTTGATGTATTTTAGCAACATCCCTGCTGTCAGAACAGATGAGGAATAACGATTTGTTCTATCACCATCATAGGCGTATGCAGGATTTTGCCAAGGGGGGTGTTAATCCTAGGTCTGTCGGGGAAATTTTGGCCGCCAAATTTTTTTTTACCCGACAAGTTAACAGCCAGACATCATCAGACAAGCGGGGGGTCGGGGAGGGGGGATAACAACCTAATCCATTTTTTACATTTTTTGCCCGCCAAATCATCAGCCAAACATTATCCGACAAGTGGGGGGGGGGGGGGGGTGATGACGACCTAATCCATTCTTGGCCCGCCAACTTACAAGCCAAATTCCCGTTATTTTCATCATCCAAATCCCAGCTAAAAAATTGGCACATGTTCCAGTGATTTCAAACACTCCCCTTTTGACGAAAAAAGGGGTGTGTTTCCGGGAAAAAATGGGGTGTTTGGGGGTGTTAACACCCTCCTTTTGCACCCAAAACACCTCTCCCCCCTCTCCCCTCCCCTCTGCGTACGCTTATGATCCCCATGTTGTAGTACCGGCAAAAGGCAACCCTAATCACTGGACATCAGGAGTAATTTACCATTTTTTTTTCTCAAAAATACATGTATAAGGAAGATACAAATTATGTAGATCATAGGTGACCTGCTCAGATGCTCTCCTAGAGTGAACCATACCGTACCGAATAGCACCAGAGGAGGCGCCTGAACATCCCAAAGGGAACTGTAGGCCTACCATACAGTACTGCTCAAGAAGCATGCCATAGCGGACAACATCCTGATGTGGTCTAGAGCGTGCCAAGGCGAACCGTACGGTACCGCTTAAAGCGCCTGACCGCAATCCACTTTTCTAAACGTTTGGTCCGCCCAGATTTGAATGAGATGTGTTACCAAATTGATATTTTGAATAGCTTTATTACAGTGAGTCTTTAAGCCATACATGTACTTGTATACTCTCGCAACTTGTTCAGTTAGGCTTTGCACTTTTGCCTTGCATGAATCCATAGATGTTAAATCTAATTGTGGTAGAATCTGAATATGCCACAGGTTATGCTCTTTTTGTTTTATTGCATAGAGATGAAACATCCACCATGACTTGTCTCCTTAGGGGCCCTTCAGGTCTCGGGATCATCGTAATTAAATGAAAGTTGAAGTCCACCTAAGCCAACTCCGTAATTACCCATGACAATATCGTACTGACACTGCTGCAAGACTTCATTGATTATAACTCCATAATTCAATTTGAGAATTGGAATCACCGTAAAGGCAAGTCTTAGTCACAGAGAAAACAAGCTGCACTCCATTAAGATTTTAACAAAGAGGGGCATTTGCCTTTGTTTGGAGATTTCAAATCAGGCCAGAGACTGACTTTAGTCAATTTTTTTTGCTTATAGATTTTAGAAACAGTCATTCATCGACTTGCAGAAGTTTGACTTGTCTGTTTTGTCAAAACTCTTGTTTCATCCATCCACGCCCTTTTGAGTGTCATGAGGTAATATTTACTCTAATTATCATTTCTCAATTCAGGGTTCAAAGTTAACACTAGATTTCTAGCTAAAGGCTAACTTTCATCATCAAATTTGCTGGTAGACTAATGATTTTGGGAATACCTACACTTACAACTTCATCGTACAAATAAATACTCAACCAGCCTGCTTGTCTAGTAAAAGAAAAAAACAAAGTTGTCCCTGTCAATTCATTTTGACATAAATACCTCACTTACATGTACATGTGAAAGTGAAGCATACATGTACCTCTGAACCTGTCTGATAAATTTGTAAACATTGATTAAATGGTAAGGACACCCAGACATTTGTGTTCATTCAGATAATAAAAAACAATAAGAGAAATATTGAGAGTTTGAGCAAGTTTGGCTGAACCATTCAAGAGTTATGAATATTCTTTAATGTAATTCTTATTATGGAGATTTTTTGTTTTGTTTTTACTGTATGTTGAGCCACCAAGGAGGGGCAGGGATCTTCACTGTGTCTGTCTACCTGTCTGTTATCCATCCATCTGTAATGCTGATGGTACTTGAATAACTTTGATACCATTTGCCCGTTTTGTAACAAAACTTGGATGGAATTTGTCTTTCCAAAACCTCAGTGTTACTTGAGGGTGAAAGGTCATGTATGTAGGCCAAAAGTCAAATGAGATCAAACTTTAAAATTTATGTGCAAGTTTATGCTGAGAGTGGGTTTGTAACTTTTTCATAGGTAAGAAGTATACATATTTTAGGTATTGGTGTTTTTTTTTATCAAATCACAATCTTTTGCCAAATCACAGAAAAATATTCTCAATTTTTCATGGGAAATAAATGAACTTTACCTTTATATACTGTAGCTTTGAGAAATCTCAAAAGACACTTCTGTTTTATGTTTCCGTAGGAAATAGTGGATTGCTGCCTGTTGCATGTGGATACATGTACATGCACAGTGTAACTTCAATTCATGACAGGCTTTAGCACAAGTTATCATGTTTACAACTTCATGCTATCAGATTATACAGATGATATTAAGCTAATTGATTCCTGCACATCCAATATTAATGTAATAGTAGGGAGGAAAGCGAAAGAAAAACCACAAATTAAAATGCAAAAAATAAATTAAGCAAGCTGTCCTTGAGAACGTGATAATCATGATTGAAACTGTGGCGTAAATACGGCTCCAGTCGCTTCTGGTAATATGCAGTAATTATCATCTGTCCTTGTTTATCATCAGCATTAAAGCATCTTCCGTCAAATGCCTCAAAATCATTTGAGCCTTGAGAATATCCCATCTCTTCGCTGAATCACTCTCTTAAACCATTTTAGTCGATGCGTTGCCTTTCCAAGACTATGGCTTTGCGTGCAAGATAATGTGGAAAGAGAGAGAGAGAAAACATGCAATGTTACTCACTGCAGTCACTCTAATAGAATCTGACTGTCTTTAGTCGTCAAACTTTGATATCTTTCGCTGCTTGTTGGGTGTTGAGAAAAGCGCAGATCTGTTTGTGGCCTTCAGTCAATCTCCTACTTCATTGAACTTTTGGCTCTTAAAAGCAACTATAAAGTGCAGACATACTGCAGTAGTAGACTCTTGTTATAACAAAACTCCTTGGTACCATAGAAGTGACTTTCTATCTAAATTTGATTATACATGTATGTTGGGGTTGCCCCTCCCCCCCCCCTCCCCCCCAACAAAAAAAAAGAATAAATAAATAAATAAAATTAAATTAAATTTAAAAAAAAATAAAAAAAATAAAAAATAACAAATAAAAAAAATTTAAAAAAAAAAGTAAAATAAAAAAAAATAAAAAAGTAAAAGAATAAAAATTAAATATTTAAACTTTGAAACTGGAAAAATGTCCTTGTATAGCAAGAATGCATTGTTTTGTATGATGTCTTGCCGTTTCATCTGGAGGCAGTATTGTAGTCGAGTTCACAATTGTGAATCTGAGATGGCAGTTGAAAAAGAATAGAAGTCACATGTGTAAATCCAGAAAATGCAGAAAAGAAAGGAGAAGACTTCTGTGAAAATTGAAAGAAAAAAATGACTTGTGTGTAATTATTCAAGAGTATTAATTTGCAACATTTCATTCAATCCACATTTATTGATAATTCTCAACTTGGCCTTTCTGCCACTTTTTTTCCAGTGGGAGTATGGAGAACTCTCCATTGGTTTTGTACACAGATTAATCACAAATTTTTGATTTTCTGAGATGTCAGTTGAGAAGATGACCTCATTCTGATTTTTATTTTTCAGTGACTAGAACAACAAGCAAGAGGAAATTGGATTTTGATGAATCCAAATATAAGAAAAGTGACATTTAGGGCACATGAGCCTATAAGGTACAGATGGTCTGATTAGATATTCATTGAAATCTTTGTGAAGTCAGAGGTCAGTGAACTCTTTATGAACAGTTTTCATGATTCATCATTCACACAGTCATACTGGTAAGAAAAGATTGTTCTCATTTGCAATGTTAAATTGTGGGACTTCCGATTCGGGGGGGGGGGGGGGGTACCACGTTTTTGGATTATATGTGACCTGTCACCACGATACCCTGATAAAGTCGCACCTCTTACAAAACATAAAAGTAGAAATAAATATACTTTGGGTGTAAAATATAATTATTAAACTGTTGCAAAATGTGAAGGACATACACATTTTGATTTTTGAAGACACTTCACTTTCATATTTTACATCCTAGTTACATTATTTTCTACTTTCCTTAACTTTTGGGTGTGCGACGTTATCAGGATATCGTGGTGACGGGTCACATATACTTTTTGTTTAAAGGTAGGGCATCTCTTTTATGTGCCTAAAAATTAACATTGTGTAAATACAATGACATTTAGAAGAAAATGCCATCTGAGAACCTTTAGCAAAACGTAGGAGCTAGAAACTCAATTTTAGTGGAATTACATGTATAGTGACCATTAGACACTGATTTAAATTTTTTCTTGCGAGAAAAAAATTCCTACCGTAGAACGTACACTTTTAAAACAGCAATTGTTTTTCTTTCGCGTGTTTCAAATTCTAGGTAATTACTGACCCCCAGATTTCACAGATGTACCCTTCATCATCTATCCTAAGGGCATGGGTTATCTTTTGCTGGTCTGCAGGGATGTTTGCAAATGAGATCCACTGCCTTTAAACTTTGAATCCACTTGAAATATCTTGACATGCATGTACTGCACAATTATTTAACTGACCCCATATGTTATCTAGGAACTACATGTATGTACACATGCATGCATTCCAATATTGTGCATGATAACTAAGAAATTGTGAAGAATGTTTGTGTGTGTGTGTGTGTGTGTGTGTGTGTGTGTGTGTGTGTGTGTGTGTGTGTGTGTGTGTGTGTGTGTGTGTGTGTGTGTGTGTGTGTGTGGTGTGTTTGTAATCGCCTTCGAACGCGCGGACGTAAGTATGGACACTCCGACGATTTCAGAGATGGCGGTACGTTCGGATAACGGGAGACGGTCCCTCTTTTAAATGCGCCAGAATCAAACGTAGATGGCACTAACAGCGCCTTAGAAATGGCCCAACATTTGTGTGCACCCACGTCCCCGGTTAACCGGTAAGATATCATAGCACATACACAAAAACGTCCCCGATTTCATGTTGTAAATGGGAGTTGTTGCCTCAATTGCATGTTGTTATACGGAGTGTGTGTGTGTTTTTACGTCCCTGTTTGCGCGGCCCAAAGTTACAGCACGTATACATGTAGGCTGTTTGTGTGTGTGTGTGTGTGTGTGTGTGTGCTGTGTGTTTGTAAATCATAAGGCTTGTGTCGGGGAAAGGGGGATATCATCATACATGTACACACATCAATAGACACAGATCATTCAAGCACATTCATACACACAGTTGTCCGTGCAAATATAGATACATAATGTATATCCCTCAGGGGTGTAAAATGATCATGAAATAAAAGGGGAAAGAAAGAGAAAATGTCCACATTTGACGTCCTGACATCAAGTGTGTGTATGTGTGGTGGGGGGTGGGCTGGGGGGGGGGTGGGGTCATGAATAGTCAGGGGTAGTGGATGGAGAGAGAGGAGTCTGGGGAGGATGCGGAGTGGTACTATCTTGGGTGTTATCTAGATTTGTACTCAGATTAGTGTACCTTACAGTTACCCGGCAGCACCAAATACATATTATAGACATTATACACTGTATACATATACCGGTACAGTAGATCATTATGCATTGTTATCTAAATAGGGGGTTTCAAGCGCCGTGATATTAACGCGTATCCCATGCGCAAAGGAATGCGCGTATACGCGCTGCGGTTAGACAAGGGGGTACATCGAAAATGTCGTACAGTGAGAAAAAATGTTGTACGCATCCGGGAACTTTTTGTATTTGACAGTGTCTGACTGATGTGTGTGGCTAACAAGTTGATCCAGTTTTCCACTTAAACTAAGAGTTTTTTAAAAAATAAATCACACTGTATATCGTCATTCCTGTATAATGTGCGTGTTTTGCTTAAAGAGGAACAACACGTTTCACGAAGAATGAAATCAGTGGGTCGCCATTGACAGACTAGATTATTTGGAGAGGATTCAGTTAAATTTCTAATTTGATAATTTCTAGTGGATTTAGATAACAATGATAATATTGGATGGCTTATTTTCGGTGGACACAGAAAAAATATCGGACTCGTCTGCGACTCGTCCGATATTTGTCACAAGTCGTACAATATTTTCTTGTGTCCACCTCAAAGCCATCCAATATTATATAATTAACGGGCAGTGACATGATTGGGAGAAACTGGTTAAAAGATATACAAAAGACACACCAGCTGGAGTGTATCTCCTGGCTGGAAGGATTAGTCTTGAATTTGTTTACTTTAAAGAAGAATCAAGCATGAACGTATGCTTTATTTTTCTCAAGGCCTGAGAGAAATTAATCCCATAGAAAGCTACTAAACAAATGTTTCTGTAATAAGACACACTGATGAAAGTTATTTCAAAATAAGTCAACTTTTGACTGTGAAATTTTCACAGTGCTCCTGGCATAGTTTCATTGATTCTAGAATAGTTTTACCTCAAGTTGGGGACTATCCCCAATCATGTCATTTACATTTAATAGAGACCTTTTGCATATAGCAGAATGTAGGCCCTATGCTGTTTGGCAAGTTGGTAAAATAAGTGCCCCAAAGCATTTGTAGTATACATTTTCATTCACACATTTTTACGTGTGTAATAACCTAGCTGTTGACAATTTCTGTAGTCTTCCTAGCTGATCTAGGACCCTGGCCACAAGTCAAATCATCGAAAGTTCACTGCCCCCATCAAATTACAGGCACACACCATCAGAGCATAGCTGAAGAAAGCCCCAGGTGTATTACAACATGGATGCATGTGTTTGAGTGTGTTCGCCAAAATCTTCAAATCCATCAAAACCACAGAAATTCAATACACACTAGACGGCAACCTAACCTTCACAATAATCACCATGACACAGGCAAGGGGTAACAAGAAATGGAGGTTCCTTGGTTTGTGTTGGAGGGAGGTGTCTCAGGAAACGGGGGCTTAAATACTGCCTTATTGAATCAAACAAAAGTCAATGACCAATGTTTTTTTTCTCCTTTTTTCATATTTACTTGTAATTGCCAGTGGTTGATTCAGTACACTTGTGCAAATTAGCTGTGATTTATTCCACCTCTGCTTAGTACACTTGTAAAGGGCTTTGATTGACATTGTTCAGATGGTGAGAGATTAGTAGATATGTATGCGAATGTTTAAGTCTCTATTAGCGCAGGAAATTTCCATTTCTTTTTAGATTAATACTAATTTGTAGTTGGTTGCTTTGTTTGAATAATGACCTCACCATACTGAAAGTCCATGTGCACATACTGGGTGTATTATTGTATACATGCAGGGCTTTGTTTATTACTACATGTCATGAACAATGATAATGTAGCTCTGTCATTTAATTGTTCTCAACAACACTGATATCCTCATTACCTGATGAGTACCAGGCGTATACGTACTTAAACATCATCACTCAGATGTGATTCTCTTGTAACCTTGTCAGAGAACATTAGGCAAGGCTCGACACTGGCAATTGCCTGCTTTTGCTTCTGGGTAAGTGAAAGTTTAGGGGAAATAATTTTACTTGCCCAAAGGGGCAAGTAAAAAGTTTCATCTCTTACATGTACATCTAGAGAGTATTAAAGACCTCTGTTATAATTCATTTTCAATTTTGTCGAGCTGCCGATCGGCCGATCCGATCTTTCCGATCTCCCCGATTTTTCACTATTTCCCGATCTTTTCCCGATCCCCGATCTTCAAGACCAGATCGACGAGATCGGTAACATTAGATTGTGTTTGATTCTGAAATAAATGTCAGTCGTTCATTGTTACGTTCGGTAATGAATTTATGGTAATATTCGGTTTCCTTTGATGCTAAAATATGTCGGGGTTTGTTACGTTTTGAAATTAGTTATGTTGACATTCGGATCTGCATAACACTAAAACAAACGTCGGGGATTTGCTGTAACGTTCAGAAATGAATTATGATAACATTCGGTTCCGTATGATTCTTAACTACATATCAGGAGTTTGCTAATTACGTTTGGAAATTAAATGAAAAAATCTGCGCTTTATTATGCTAGAATAACTGCCAAATATGTTTGCTGTTACGTTCGGAAATAAATTACGGTAACATTCGGTTCCTGATTATACTAAAACAAACGTCAGGTCTTTCCCATTACGTTCGGAAATGAATTATGGCAATATTCGGTGCCCTACGATTCTAAAATAGAAATCAAGAGTTTGCTAATTACGTTTGGAAATTAATTATGGTAAAATTTGCCCTTTATGATGCTAAAATAACAGCCGGGTGATTGCATATTGAGGTATTGCCATCTATTGCATATTTGTTAACAAATACTGTTCTTGATATGTAGGCCAACATGAATATGTATGAATTTGATGGAGCTTGAATAAATAAAAGAAGCTTGTGTGCATCAGTTCCCAGAAACCTCTTCGCAATGAAAATAATTACTCATTAATGTTTGAAAAAAATGAAATGTGCATATATGTACTGCATGTGTATCAGTGTACATGTAAATGTGTGATATGTGTATTTCTTTGTGTGTGTCAGTGTATCTGTGTGTGTGAGTGTGTGTGTGTTAGTGTGCATGATGTGTGTGTATGTGTTGTCATGTGTTTGTCATGTGTGTGTGTGTGTGTGTGTGTGTGTAAATGCTGTTAAACGGGGACGTAAGTATGACGCTCCACTATCAGATTGGGGACGTTAGGAAAACGGGGACGGTCCCCACCCCTCAAATGGCCAGAAATCAAACGTAGATGGCGTAAAAGCCTTTCAAAATCCCAAAATTGTGTGCACCCCAACGTCCGCCGGTTACTGGTGAAATATCATACACATACTGACACAAACGCCCCGATTGCATGTTGTACACAGGATGTGGTCTCGATTGCATGTTGTATACGGAGTGTTTTTTTTTTTTTATCTGTCCCGTTTGGCGCAGATAACAGTATAGGTGTGTGTGTGTGTGTGTCTGTGTGTGTGTGTGTTGTTTAAGTGTGTGTTTTTCATACAATATTGGAAAAAAAAACCCTGTTTACTCTGAAATTCATAATTGGACAAGTTTAAAGGAGTAAATTGTTTCTCATACAGACCTACAAAATATCAGAAGTCCAATTGCTGCACGATTGAAGTCTAGTTGAATGCTTCATTCTAAGGTGCCATCAAAATGTATGTTACACATGACCTTTCAGAAAAATGAGCGTGATTTTCTCAGAAGAGCCAAGATTAAGAGATACTCCCGAGCAGTCTACCTTATGAATATAAATGAACACTGGATACCAATTTTATATCCCTTTCCAACATTTTTTCCAGTTTTATTGTGGTTCTTGAATATCCCTTTGGGGCTGAATTTGTCGCTTCACATGGAGCATGGATTTTTCTTCTCATCATTCACTACCTGGTCATTACAAATCCTGGGACTTAACATGTTACCTGTACTTTAATCTGCCAGCTTTGGAAGTGGAACATGAAAGTATGACAGTTTCCAAGAACAGGTGTATTTGCACAAAAACTCTTTTCCGATCCTTGTGCATTCAAAAATATTTCAGTGCATTTCTGTAATTTCTGACCAGAAACCAGAAAGTGATATAGCCTCAACCCTCAGAAGCATAGAATATGTTAGGCTTTGACAGCCTGTGCAAAGTTTTCTATACACTTTGATGCTAATTGTTTGAAATTACTGTATGTCATTTAAAGTGATAGGCTAACATTACGGAGCTTCAATTTAAAAAATTGTCAAATTTTGATATCTGAACTACATAGTAGTGTTCATATGGACAAATAAACACCCTAGAATGAAAAAATAGTTTGGAAAGTTACACTGCCAATGGCAAGTTATGCATGAATAAACAATTAAAACTCAGGGCGAGTTTAAACAGCATAGGTGTACACACAGTAAAGTCTATGGGAGAAAATGGGCAGGTGAATCCGATCAACTTAGGATTTTCACTTTTTTAAGGCACTAAATAATCATTTTGAAATACAATTTTTCAGGGCGTCATTTTTAGACCTTATCAAAGACAATGGTAGCATGGGGAATCATGTAGCTCAGATTTTTTTAACTGTGGTAAATGTTAGCCAATACCTTTAAACACATTTTTGGCAGATACATGTATGTGTTTAAAGGTATTGGCTAACATTTACCACAGTTAAAAAAATCTGAGCCGCATGATTCCCCATGCTACTAGTGTCTTTGATGAGGTCTAAAAATGAAGCCCTGAAAAAATTGTATTTCAAAATGATTATTTAGTGCTTTAAAAAAGTGAAAATCGTAAGTTGACCAGATTCACTTGCCCATTTCCTCTCATAGACTTACTGTGTGTACACCTAGGTTAATAAAACTAGCCCCGAGTTTTATTCTTTATTCATGTATAACTTGCCATTGGCAGTGTAACTTTCCAAACTTTTGTATTCTAGGGTGTTTATTTGTCCATTTGAACACTACTATGTAGCTCAGATATCAAAGTTTGACAATCTTTTAATTGAAGCTCCACAATGTTAGCCTATCACTTTAATAGAACTTTCTTGAATTGCATGATATTTTATCCTGTCAAAAAAGCAGTACTGTTCGAAATATCAAAAGCACTGTGTAACAGTGTTTCCAGTTTAAAAAATCTGAGCTGCATAATTCCCCATGCTACCAGTGTCTCTGACATGGTCTAAAAATGAAGCTCTGAAAAAATTGCAGTTTAAAACGATCAGTAAATGCTTTAAAAAAGTAAAAATCATTGAGAGACCATTCCAGCTTTCCCCCATAGACTGCTGTGTTGCAGAATTTCCTATCGCCCGATAGGAAATTAATGTGCCAGTTTGAATCTGCACATATTGTACTAGTGACAGCATAACTGTCCAAACTTTTGTGTTCTAAGGTGTTTATTTGTCCATCCAAACACTACCAGATATGTCTGAAAGCAAGGTTTGACAATTTTTTAAATAAGGCTTTCACACTGTTATATAGTGTCTTTAAAGTTTGTTAAAAAGTTAATTATGCTATAAAATTTGATGTTGACGTACACGTAGTGACGTAGCAGACCCTCCCCTTACCCACATTTTAATTTAACCCGTTGGGGACGATTTGATTTCCCTTTAACATGCATTTTCCATAGACACCAACACAAGTTAACTCGTAATTAGTCTCCAACGGGTTAATCAGGGCTCGACCACTAGCACTTGCCCGCTTGCCTGCGGGCAAGTAAAATTTCATGTCCGGGCAAGTAAAAACTCAAATGACAGATTTACTTGCCCAATTGGCAATGTAAAAATTTGATCATGAAATGAGCAAAACATAAAAATCTTACCAAAAATGAACAAAATATGTCTAAAGTTTGTGTTCAGTTAACTTAAAAAACTCAATTTCATCATTATTTTGTTCATTGTACTCAATTTTATGGCTCTTTCAATTCATAATCACACCTCTTGCAACCTCCAGAAGTAAAATAACAAATGTCCAATTTCTATAAAAGGGCCTTGTTGCTTAAGGGGAAATCATTTTTAATGTTTTTGATTTCATTGTTTATTTTCGGGCAAGTAACTTTCTCATTCGGGCAAGTAAAAATCTGAAAGTGATAATTTTACTTGCCCAAAGGGCAAGTAGGAAAAAAAGTTAGTATGGAGCCCTGGGTTAATGTATATCTACTGTAGCCTTTATTTTGTACAGTGTACAGTATGTGAGATCCCATCCTTGGATCATTGTTACAGAAAGCATTCAAAGCAAACTATAAAGGATATTTTCAATCCTAGCTGAAGTGTATCTGGAGAGCAACGTTTTTGCTACTGTTAAAGAATGTTGATCCAACTAAGGCTGAAAGAAGATGGGATGAAGCTCTCAATGAGAATTTAGAACAAAGGGATTGGTCAGTACTTCACTCCAATAATTTTAGGTGTACAATTGAAACACAAGTACGTTCATTTTATTTTAAGGTATTTCACAATGCCATCGGCACCAATGCCTTTTTGCATAAGATAAAAAAGATATAATCTCCAAATTGTTTTTATTGTTCAGCTTTCCCAGAGACTCTGGTCCACTTGTTTTGTGAATGTCCAAAAATTACCTCGCTTTGGCAAAACCTATTATCTTTTATCAGTACAAAAATAGGAGGTCACCTAAATTGTACAACTTTTGAAAGGATGTTTGGTGTATCTAATGATTCAGTTCACATGCAATGTATAAATTGTTTAGTCCTTTACCTGAAATTTTATATACACTGTATACCGTTGCAGATTTCAAAAATTGGAACCAAATTTTGACGCCTTTATGATTTTTATCAACTATAAAAAGAAACTTGAATATAAAATTGCAGAGAAAAGAAATAAATTGGGTATTCACTTTAGAAAATGGTCTTTTTCAATTGAAACTACGAGGCCTCAGGCTCAGTCCTGATTCTTTGCTATTTCTGTACCAGACATGTTCTTAATCAGTTAGTGAACTTAGTGTGCTTCTACTATTTACACAATTTGTTCTTAAATGTGTGTGTTTTTATGTATAGTCAGTTTATTATTCATTAGTGCATAAGTTGTTATAACTTGTACGTAGGCTTTTCTGTAAGCATGTTGTGTTTGTATGTCAATTTATATGTTAATAAATACATAAAGAAAAAAAAAAACTTTTTTGCTACTTAAAGGGACCGAAAAGTCACACATCGTGATGTTTTCAAGCTGGCCAGGCTCGTGTAATATTTGGGAATGCCCGTATTCTTTCCGAAAATGGGCACGCACGAATTGTGTACATTTCCCTATGCAGCGCGCATTCAACCGACGAAAGGCGAAATACACAAGGCCCAACTTTCAACGGCAATTCTGTTCGCAGCTCCACGATTGTTGTTACGCGCAGCCTTGCAATAGGGGCAAGCGAATGGTATTGAACGTACATGGAGTATGAGCAGCGCTTCCCTTTAAGGTTCACACCCTATATTTTATGACTCTCCACACAAAATGAGGACAATTAACTGAACATATTAGAGCAGTGAGAAGCAATTTTTTAAGACCTCCAAGCGACCTTAAGATCTTTTCCTGGAGATTGTTCAGTCCTTTGTGAAGGCGTCTTTTATCATAAACATCACTCCGTATCAATAAAGCGCCTGACAGATAGACGGCTGCAGCTGTGTTTGTGACTCACTTGCCAGTATATTAATTGCGAGTTACGTCTCAATGACTGATCAATTTAAAATTTTATGGTAAAAGAGTTACTTGACAATTTGGTGTGGAGTCCAGAATTTGTACATCTGCATCTCATAGTACAGCTGGGGGAATCCCTATAGACCCAGGGTTCATTTGATGAGAATTTTTGTGGTACCAACCTCACCAATCTAGGCTTGCATGAGTAAGCGGCCGTTTAAAGTGATAGGCTAACATTGTGGAGCTTCAATTTTAAAAAATTGTCAAACTTTGATATCTGAGCTACATAGTAGTGTCCAAATGGACGACTAAACACCCTAGAATACAAAGGTTTGGAAAGTTACACTGCCAATGGCAAGTTATACATGAATAAACAATAAAACTCGGGGCGAGTTTTATTAACCTAGGTGTACACACAGTAAGTCTATGGGAGGAAATGGGCAAGTGAATCTGAACAACTTACGATTTTCACTTTTTTAAAGCACTAAATAATCATTTTGAAATACAATTTTTCCAGGGCTTCATTTTTAGACCTTATCAAAGACACTGGTAGCATTGGGAATCATGTAGCTCAGATTTTTTTAACTGTGGTAAATGTTAGCCAGTACCTTTAATATGTTTACTTGTAGAAAGAGCAGCTCGTTCTCCCTCTCTTTCTTCATTTTAATTCAGTTTGCACAATTAAAACAACCTTGGGCAGAGTTTTAGATGCATAAATTGGCCACTATCATGGGTTTACGGGGACCCTCAGTCTAATGGGCTGTACCCATAATTTGATACAGTAGTGTGTAGGCTGCATCCAAGTTCATGGCTACTGCTGGATTCCCATTGACTGTCCCAGTATTTTTTCTTTCTTTTTTGGTGGGGTGGGGGGTGGGGTGGGGTGGGGAGGGGTTGGCTGGGTTGGGTGAGGAGTGAGTGGCAAAGGGTACAGACAGGCAAGAGTGTTTTGATCTTTGCATTCTAACATCTCTTTCTTGAAATGCATTGCTCTATGGTAGTCGCTCCCCTTGCTTTCCCCTTATTCCACAGATTGTGCCTCCTATAACTGAACTTTCCTTGATCTCTTTCCTGGAGTGTATAACACTACCACAATAGCCATCTACTGAACTCAAAAGCATTGGGATTTAAATACCCATGATAATTGTGCTTTTCAAGAGGTGTCAAGTGAATTCATGTTGCTGCAAAGGTGCATTCAGGTATCTTGTTTCAGTTAGCTGCAGGGTTCCCGAGAAATCTTTTGTCAAGCAGTGTTTTCATGATTTTATCATGGACCTGTGTGTGTTTTGTAGGTCGATGTGCAGGTACTGCTCTGCATTGTGGAGTCCAAACCTCATTTTTCCAGTCATTTCAGGACTGGCAGCCAATTTGTATTTAGTTTAACCTGTTAGCTATGGGAACGGGATG
>JZLH01S0623934.1:63485-73406 GCA_001188425.1 Eucidaris tribuloides | reverse complement strand
TAGCCGAAAGGCGTGTGTTTTATACTAATCATTAAATTATAGGGTTTATTTTCCAGTGTTTATTTTATTATTCAAAATAAACAAAACTGTTTTATATATTTTTTTGTCAAACATTGTCCAATTGCTGCGTAAAAATAGTAAGATTTTCAAGTATTTAATAAAAAGCATTGCCATTTGAGGATTTCGTTATTTCTTTTGGAAAAAAATCTGCGTATTGACTCGTTCATTGCACTTTTTAGTGTGGATGGGATTAACAATAATTGAACTCGTATAATTTGAAAATAAATGTTGCTAAGCTAATAATAATACATTAATAATAAAATAATAATAATAATAATAATAATAAAATGTAATATAATTAATAAGTGTCAGATACCCACCCTTGAATAAAGCCACTTGGCGGAAATTTTCCACTCCAAATTCATTTCTATAAATTCACTCTTTGGAGGCAAAATTTCAACCATTTTTACAGAGTACATACAAACAACACGCACACATACACAACAGACACATCTCACAAAATATACTGAGGCAGGGTCTGAAGTGTAAAATATAGTAAGGTAGGGTCTGAAGAGTTAAACGTTGTGAATGCTGACCCGACATCAATTTTAGCCTTGCCCTTCTAGGACACATCTGCCGTAAGTTTTATAGATTGGGGGACACCAAATATCTTCAGGTATACATTGTCACATAAAATGTCATTTGTGAAGAAATACGAATGTTTTCCTTTGTAATAAATACACACCTGAAAAGTATAAAATTGAAGGTAAGTTACTTTTTTTATTTGAAAGAACCTTGAAATCAGTCATAACTTTTTACATGTATCAATATTACACCATAAAACATTTCCACTGATAAATAAACACTGAAAATAAACCCTATATTTATTATTATTATAAAACACACCCTTTCGGCTAAACGGGGGGGGGAGCCTTTGGACGAAAGGTCGCGTTCCAGTCAATGCGATGCGACGTGGCGTTCCCGACGCACCCTTTCGGCCGAAACCGGGGGGGGGGGGGGGTCTTTGGACGAATCTTCGCGTTAATGCAAAACACCCTAACGCGACATCACCCACCCTTTCGGCATAAGCCATTATGAGTGAGGTATTTTTTATTTTTGTTTATAAAATTTTCAAAACTCTATTCTTGGTCCATATACACCCTCTAGATGTTCTTTCTTTCATTAAACGGCCCGCTGAATAAATGTTTTTTCATCTGCAGCAAAGACTCTGCGGGGTTGTTTATATTGGGGCACAATTTTTGATGTTGTTGGCTTGTTCACTTGACTTGACTTGCGACGAAATGACTTGCGACGTGACTTGTGGGCAGATGACTTATGACTTGACTAGAGACAGAATGACTTGCGACTTAACTTGACTTGAGAAAAAAATGACTTGGTTACAACACTGACCAGTTGTTAATTTAGCAATTGGTTCTTATACAGGTTTTCTTCTTTCGAGATCATATTCCACAGTATTGGTCAAATACTTAGCCAGGCTCTGATACAGTGCAGAGCCCTAAAGTTATCAACCACCAGATCCTCCACACAAGGGAAGAAGATAATTATAACAATGGTGAAGTCAATTCATTGCCCACTGAACAAAACCATCAGTTTTCAATCCAACCATGACATCCAGTAACGTCAAGAGAATTGTTTTCGTATTCAAGATTTATTTCAAAAAGATATACCTTAATCTTTGTCAATAAAACAATGAAACAATACCTGCATGTCTTTTCAAGCTGAAGTACTTTTACATAATATGATATACATAACATGTTAAACACCACTATAGAGAAACGCAGTGGTGTTGTCATGCCGGTTTGAAACTATGTTGTAGACAGTAGTCTGATCATGAGTCGTCGAAGGCATTATTCCGTTTTTGTAGATTCAACCAGAAGGGAGTTTTAGCAACTACACGGATGCAACACCACTTTCCCATTGCTCATACATATATAAGTGGCGTTACACGTTGGTTAGCTTTGAAGAGTTGGATCTTGATTTAATTTATACCGGTCCAGTTTTGTCCCAATTTTGGAGGGTTACATGATTATGAAAATCTCATTGTATGTATTTGCTGATTTTCTCCATATTTAATTTTTCAACTACTTTCTTGCCTGGCCCAACTTATCATTTCTTCGATTAGCGGACATTTAGTAGGCTGCACGATGGGTTTTGATGTTTCAGATCACACGACATGCGAAGCAGGCCATGTGGATGTATCGAATATATCTGTACATAATAATCTTTAGGTAAAAGTAATATTTTTATTACCAAACATGAAAACAGCAAGATGAAATACATACACATGGCAACAGATATGGTGAATTATACTCACATTGCTTTGCTAGGGTTGAACAGGAAAAGGTGTCACAACTACATTGAGACAGAATACGGGATTTGCACGCCAGAAGACGGCAAAATAAATGAATTCAGCTCAAATCGTTCACAATGTGAAGATTATTATAAATAATTACCTGTCATCGAACCTTTGGGTAGAATACATAGTTTTTGATAAAAATCTGAACAAACTTCAGAATTAACACAGTCACGTTAACGTGCACGGGCCGTTCCGTCAGTTCCAAATTTGTCTGATCAGCCGTTAGCCGAAGGTCGCGCGGAGTTTAGCCGTTTAACTAATCAGTGTGCTCCACTGGTCAAGCGAACGTACACATAGCCGTGATTCGCAATTTGCGCAAAATTTAAACTCGCGGAAAGAGCAATATTCTGATAGCATATCGTTATCAGTTTTTTTTACTCATAAAACAAGTTCATGACGTATGGATTTCAAACGTTCAACACACCATTTGTAAGAACTAAACTACGTTTGGTATTGATAATGAAGGGAAGTGATGGACTTGCAAATCCTGGAATCAATCTTTAATAGTGCTATAGGTACCTTTAAGGTGTTCACATAAAATAGGTTTACATTATATAGGGAAGAATGGCTTGAGTGTACATTCAAGAATACTAAACATTTGTGGAAACACTGGGGTAAACCCTTGACGCACATAAGTACAAAAATATAAAATCATCCATACAGATTTGTGTCGAGTGGCTTGACTTTTCGGCTTTCGTTTCAGAGATAGTTTTAGAATTCAGTAAAAACATCTGAGTTCTGTCGATTATTTTTCAAGAGAAATTATTCGCAATATAATGCATACATTGCCCATGTATGTACCTGCCCTTTGAAGAAAACTCTGGTCAAATAAGACTGAAAAAAGTACCCCCCCCCCAAAAAAAAAATAAAAATAAAAATCAAATTAACTTCATAATGTCATTTTTCAATGGGGGTACATTTGGACAACTGGTCAAAGTATTATAAAGGTCCAGACAATCATCTGATAAATATTTGCATGTTGCTTTTCAAATGAAGTAATATACCTTTAATGGTGACGTTAAAACAGCATACATCAGCCTTATTTCCTGCAGCATCCACAGCAGTGTAATTGACTTTAGTGATACCAATAGGGAATGAATCTCCAGGGCGATGACTACATGTCAATGTTACATTACCGGAATTGTCACATGCCGTTGGAGGTGACCATACTGCAATACCCGTCTCTTCACCAGGTTGAGTAACGTTCCACACGTGATTGGGACAGTTTTTGATTGAAGGATTCTCACTATCTACATAACAAAAGAGAGGGAAATATTGAAAAATGTAACGATGACTTGTTATATCTTAGTAGGAATATTTGGTTCCGTTACACGTCTTCTATTTTTGGTACCATCTTTCACGGCAGTGGACTATATGTAGCCAGGCTCTCGCACAGCGCAGAGTCCCTAACCTGTCCTTTGCACATTTTAGAAGAAAATGGCAACAATGGTGTAGTGAATTCATTACCCATTAAACAAAATTAACAGTTTTCCATTCAGTATTATCGCATCACATCAGGACAATTTTGTGTGAGCAAAATACATTTCAAGTGAATAAAACGAAAGAAAAAGAACACACAAAAAATAATTACTTCAATTAGTTTCAAGCTGCAAACTTTTTCATAGCATTCCCAGCAATAACCTGTCTTATGGTTTGAGTGAGGATTTAAAAAAAATATATATTTTATTAATAAACTGAAAAAATGTTGTTGTTTTTTTTTGACCGGTAAAGTTATTCGCAAATCTAGCATAAATTGGGTAGTATATGCGCTAGTACCTTTCAACGAGATTTTGTTAACATAGCACTTACAATAAATACTTAAGTTATTTTTCTAATTTTGGTTTGGGTAATTGGGTTTAATATCATACCTTCACAAAATGGGAGTGAATCAGACAACATTCCAGAGCCTTCGCAAGTCAAGGGTGTAGTACCATTCAGAGTAAATCCTTGATTACACGCAAAATCGCACCTTGTATCGTAATCCACCGATGTATTAGAGCTACAATTAGATGTTAGTTGCTCTCCAAACGTTCCGACAGAACATTTTACAGGCATTGTCTCTGATGTTGTATTAGGGGTCGTTACTACAGTTGTTCCTGGTGTGCTGACTGGCGTAGTTTCAGATGTTGTATCAGTGCGGGTAATCGGTGTTGTTCCTGGCGTTGTCCCCGATGTTGTATCAGTGAGGGTAACTGATGTTGTTCCTGGCGTTGTCCCCGATGTTGTATCAGTGAGGGTAACTGTTGTTGTTCCTGGCGTTGTCCCCGATGTTGTATCAGTGCGGGTTACTGATGTTGTTCCTGGCGTTGTCCCCGATGTTGTATCAGTGCGGGTTACTGGTGTTGTTCCTGGCGTTGTCCCCGATGTTGTATCAGTGAGGGTAACTGTTGTTGTTCCTGGCGTTGTCCCCGATGTTGTATCAGTGCGGGTTACTGGTGTTGTTCCTGGCGTTGTCCCCGATGTTGTATCAGTGAGGGTAAACGGTGTTGTTCCTGGCGTTGTCCCCGATGTTGTATCAGTGAGAGTAACTGGTGTTGTTTCTGGCGTGGCCCCCGATGTTGTATCAGTGCGGGTAACCGGTGTTGTTCCTGATGTGGTTTCTGATGTTGTATCAGTGGTTAGAACTGGCGTTGTTCCTGGTGTGGTGTCTGGCGGGGTTCCCGTTGTGTTGCCAGGTGTGGTGTCTGGCGGGGTTCCTGTTGTGTTACCAGGTGTGGTGTCTGGCGGGGTTCCTGTTGTGTTGCCAGGTGTGGTAAATGCTGTTTCATTTGTGGGTGCGATTGTTGTGCCTGTGGTCATACCTTGCGATAAAAATAAGATGCAAGTTGATTATGTTGTGTATTTTAAAATGTACATGGTATAAAACAATATCTACAAAAGAACCATTTTACTCATTTGAAGTCCCTTTAGAACTTGAAACATGTAAATGGAAAAGGGGGCGCTATTTATAATAGCAAATCAGGGTCGTTTGTCATAAGGGTCCCTATTTATGATATAGTACAATGAATGATTAAACGACCCCGATTTGGCATTATGAATAGAGACCATATGAATTATTATGAATAGCAGTCTTCCCTTTTTTCGATTATGAATAGCGACCTTGTTCTTATATTATAAATAGCATTCCATAAGAATAATGCTCCTTATGACTTTATGAATAGTGAGCTTCTTTTCGCTAAATGAACTGCTACCATTCATGTATAGGAAATTTCAAGTTATGAAAAGCGGTCTTTATGAACCACTTTTCCTTATGAATAATGGTCCTTATGACTAGCGAGTTATCCCAAGCGGGTACTGGTGTCTGGAACCCAGACTACATTACACACAATTTGAGCAATCGCACTTCATACAAACAAAATGGTGACTCATTTATAACAATTAAAACACTATAAGACGTATAATTCCAAAATCTTGAACAGTATTTGTATGCATCTTTTTTTTAAAGTAGTAAAACACATTTGTTTGTCCTTTTAACTCTTATGGATCTACAACAAAACTACATTTTAATAGAACTTTGGCTAATTTGAACGAAATCTCATTGATAAAACGATTTTATTCCTTATAAAATCCAAAGCATAATACCTTTCTCAATAAATTGTGCATTGAAATGTATTTTATGGGAAATATATGCATTTGCTGCATGGCAAATGGATTTTTTTTTACCATTCCAGTATATCTTATTGAATCATGTTGCTCTTCTTTTGGTCTGACTATTATGTAGAGTATGCTTATTTCTGTCCTTAACGAAATGATGTGTCTTCTGTAACGGCATAGTAGTGTAAAACGTTTAAGATGGGTTGCTTCTAATATGTTACATAACAATGGTATATTTGAAGAGTTTGTTCGCAAATACCATTTGTCCATTTGGGTAAATTTCTTTTTAAATTTTTTGTTGAACTACTTGTGCATGACACCTTGTTTGTGTAAAGTTCAGTTATTAAGTAGGGTTGGCTAAATAACAGAACGTCCAATTTTCAGAAATCTACATCAAGGGAAAAGTGTAAAATGTTGTACCTTTTGAATGTGTTTGGCCGCAAAAGCCGATAAGTCCACTTTCCGTTTTGTCGCAAAAGCCGATAAGTATACATAATGTGCTACTGCCAATGGTGTAGTATGTTTTAGTTTTATTTTACCAAAAATAAAAAAAATAAAAAACATACATATATATATCTTTAATGACTCTTATTTCAAAATGTTTCAAGTGTGGTTAATGAGAAGCGATTTTTTTTTTCTGGATTTAGTGCATTTTGTTAAAGTTTAAGACGCTTTTCTAAACTTCCTTACTTTTTTATTGAAATTCTTATTTTTGACCAAAAATGATAAAAAGTGTCATTTTCTCCCCAAAATAAATGCAAATGTTTGAAGTGGTGTGAGGAATGTTACTATAAAAACTATTTTTCATGGATTCAGCGCATATTTTACATCGAATAGGTCTACAAAACATATTTTTTTTATTTATCAAAATCGGTATTTTAAGCCCCATATTGCCAAAATAACTTCATTCATAAGAAGTATGGATACAACTGTTTGATTTTTTTTTCGGAATGTGCGCAAAATTTCACTCAAAATATGACTATAAAAATGCAACTACCAAAATCCTGATTTAAAATGGTTTTCTTCCTATCTACTGTCTACACACCATAACAGCCATCTGAAGCAGTAATGGAGGCCGCCATTTTGAGATCACCTGACACAAAAATTGGCTGGAATGGACTTATCGGTTTTTGCGACAAAACGGGAAGGAAACTTATCGATTTTTGCGATAAAACACACGTTTTGGATCAAGATATTTCGAAATAGGATGCGTTTTTGGCTAAAAAGATTTAATCATTAAACAACACCGACTGTTTTTCTGAGAGTGTAGTTTAGATTCATAAAAAATGGCGTTTATCGGTTTTGCAAACAAACTCTTCATTTATTATTACTTCTCAGCTAGAATATATTCTGTGTCCCTTTCCATAAATATCGAGGAAGATTCATAGGCCTACTTAAAACATTGACGACGTACCTGTTGTTACTGGGTTGGTGGTACATATACATTTTGTCGTGGTTCCTGGGGTTAACGTCTCTGTCACTGTCGTAAGTGGAGGCGTTGTGCCAGGTTGAGTGAAATCGGTGGTGCCAAGTGTTGTATCTGATGTTGCAGCCGGTGTTGTACCAGGTGTTGTACCCGGTGTTGTAGCAGAGGCTGTACCAGTTGTTGTACCAGGCGTAGAACTGCCCGTGGAATGAAATGTGGTGCCAGGTGCTGCACCAGGCGTAGTACTAGTTGCGGTATAAAGTGTGGTGCTAGGTGTTGTACTAGGCGTAGTATCAGGCGTCGTATAAGGTGTAGAATAAGATGTGGTGCCAGGTATTGTACCAGGTGTTGTATAAGGTGTAGAATAAGATGTAGTGCCAGGTGTTGTACCAGATGCTGTACCAGGCGTTGTAACAGGTGTTGTGCTAGGTGTTGCACCAGATGTCGCTGTCGGTGTTGTTGCAGTTGCTACTGGCGGTGTCGTTCCTGTGGTTATGATAAATATTAAAAACAATTTTCCTAGCTAATAGCGTTCTTAGATATTTGAAGGCCCGTCAGAGCCTTGAAAGAAATCTGGAAGTAAATTTTACCTGACGCATTAAAGCCTTAATTTCGTTAATATTAGCTTAAAGGTTATTTAAGATCTTCCCTGCTGGATAGAGCACAGTGTCCCAAAGTGTGAACACATCGTGAACACAATGTGAAATCTCTTGAAAGTGTTAAATTCGAAGGTTTGAACATTGTGAATCACCCATTTACAGTATGAAACAGAACATCACTTAAAAAAACTCACCACAGTGTAAAATCTTCTTCACACTGTTAAATTCGAGCGTTTCCATATAGTTGACTATGTGATCGCACTGAGAACACATTTGGGACACTGTGTTCTTTCCAGCAAGGTTTGTTTGGGTACGATTTGATTGAGATGACGTAACTAACGAGGCTCAGGAGGGCATGGGACTTGGCGTGGCGTTAAGCCTTAAGGTTATATGAGTTATATCTCATCTGAAAGAGCAGGGTCTGCCCTTTCAGATGAGGTATAACTCATATAGTCTTAACACCTCATTAACCCTTTGGATGCTATTATGTAAAATATAGCCAAAATCTCGGGGGTCCCCCCCCCGAGATTTTTCATTAATTAATTAAAAAAAAACTAAAGACATTCATAGTCTATTATTGCAGGGTTATGATTTTGGGGCATAAAGCTTTCAAATAAAAAAAAAATCCCAAAACTAAGCTCGGGCTTTAACTATATGGGATTTTCAGAATCTCGGAGGCAACGGGTAAAACAGTAAGCATACAATTTTAAGTTTGTGTACATACCTGTTGTTACTGGGGTTGAGCTACATACACATGTAGTTGTGGTCCCGGGCGTCGGACCAGGTGTGGAGTAAGTTGTGGTGCTAGGCGTTGTGCCAGGCGTTATAACAGGCGTGGAAAAAGGCGTGGTGCTAGGTGTGGTACCTGGCGTATTACCAGGTGTTGTGTTTGGCGTCACATCGTCTTGATAACTTGTGGCGCCAGGTGTTGTATTTGGCGTCCCACCCTCTTGATCACTTGTGGCGCTCGGTGTGGTATCTGGTGTCGTACCGACTTGATAACTTGTGGTGCCCGGTGTGGTATTTGGCGTCGCACCGTCTTGATAACTTGTGGCGTCCGGTGTGGTATTTGGCGTCGCACCGTCTTGATAACTTGTGGCGTCCGGTGTGGTATTTGAGGTAGCACCGTCTTGATAACTTGTGGCGCCCGGTGTTGTAATCACACTGTCTTGATAACTTGTGGTATCTGTTGTTGTATCGGTCGTCGCATCATCTGTTTGAAAATTTGTGGCGCCAAGTGTTGGATCTGTAGTCGTAACAGTTACTGTGTACGTAACAGGTGTTGCGGAAGGTGCAGTGCTATTCTGAGCTTCTATTCCTGTGGTCATAATTTACAATTAAATCGTTGAACCAAATGTTTTAGAAGCTAAAAACCATACACAAACTATGTTTCATTTCGTTTGAATTTGTTTTTTTTTATTTTATTTATTACGTTTCATTTTATGTAATTTCATTAATTTCATAGTCTCTACTATTATTTGCATCCTTAAAACCACTGGATAACATTTCCCACAGTAAAGAAAAAAAATGTAAGCTACATAATCCTACACGCTCCAAGTGTCTTTGATAAAGTCTAAAAATGAAGCCCTGTAAAAGTTGTATTTCAAAATTATGATTTTAGTGCTTTAAGAAAGTGAGAATCTACAAGCATTTAAATTGACCGGATTCCCTTGCCTATTTCCTCCCATAGACTTACTCTGTGCAGATCTATGCTATTTTATCATCAACCGGATTAGAAATTGTTTATTCAGGCATACCTTGCCATTGGCAGCATAACTTTCCAAACTTTTATTTTATTATAGCGTGCTACACCTGTATGAAAGTCTAGCAGAGTTTAAGATTACTACAGGGTTATATTCGTCGAGTTTTGAGTTATAATTAAAATAAGAATGATAATCAAATTAAAGGCATTGTATACCATTGTT